>NW_010576792.1:875624-944646 GCF_000705375.1 Tinamus guttatus | reverse complement strand
TTTTCAACTAGTAGCTACAGCTACATGGCCCTTTTCTATTCAAACTGATGATACACTTGGAGGACTTGGAAGAAAGGGGGATGCTTGAACTTGTTCAGTGAAAACTGAGAAATTCCTTCCCCGAGAGTCCTTCTGCCTCCTTTTGGGTGTGGGGTTCTGTGCGTAGAGGGTGCACGGAGGGAGAGACTAGCCAGAAAGTTTTACAAAGCTTTAAAATATATCATTAAACCTTCCTGACAATGTAAACAGGTATTTGCACTGAAGAATTCCCTTCCTCAATATTTGCAGCATATGCAATGTATTCAATTGCTAATGGTGAATATAGCTGGGCACTAGGACCACTGGAGCTAATTAGGTCAAATTATAACACAATAAAGACATCACTGCACTTGCAAGAGAGCTATAAAATACAGAATCATAGAATCATTAAGGTTGGAAGGTACCTTTAGAGATCATCTAGTCCAATCCCCAAATAATATGTATATAAATTGTGCTTATAAAAAGGCTTTGAGATGTAATCATAACTCAAAAGAAAAACATACAGATATGTAATAAGTGGCTTTGATAACCATTTTAAAAATATTATTTCCCATACTAATCTAAACAACAAAAATATCACTCAAGAAAAAGGGATCTTGGACCTTTGCTTAACTTGCTTTGCTTTCTTTTAAATATTGTTTTAAATATGCAAGCAATGATAAAGATTTAAAAACATAAAAAGGGACAACAAACATCTGCTGCAGCTCTGTGGCATTTCAGAAAAATACTGTTCTAGAGATTCTTCCAACTAAATCATTTCTTCAGCAGCAACTCACATGTTGGGCATCATGCTGACAAGGCAGCGATGCTGCTCAGATATGGCACAGTGTAGCAGGGCCCCCTTGCTGAAAGGCTATCACAACTTTTACGAATCTTCAATTATATTAAAAACTGTTGCCCTCTGGCAGTCTCTCTCATCTGAAATTTCACCAAACTTTGGTCTAGTTGCTCATCTGCCAGCCTACCAGATTTTCCTTGAATATTAAAAAGAGATGGTGGGAAAAGAGGAAAGTCCTTGATCAACAGGGAGCAAGTATCGTCATGATAGTCTTCGTTAAACAATTCTCTCTTGGCGCTATCTGGCTCACCTTGAATATCTTCCTGCTCGATTCATTGGAGTAATTTTTGATTCACACACCTAAAATCAGTTTCCCATGATATAAGCAGGTAACAAAATAACTGCCAAGGAAAGGTGATGGCTCCTCTCCTTGCTCACTGAAGAAGCCAGCTGTCAGACTCTTGGCACATCAGAAAATTGGAATTGTTTGATGCAAATTTTACATATCATGAAATCGAGGTTTTAAAAGTGCAATAAATTAACCTGAAACAAAGTTCTTTGTGGAATCCTGAAAATTCCTATAGTATGTCTACATCTGTTAAATCAAAAAATCCATTTTCCAACTGATCAGCTATAGAGTGCTAGAGTACAGTTTTGACATTGTTTTCTACACAATTAATCTTCTAATTACAATTCTGTAAGCAATCTCAAAACAAATATGCAGATTTAAAGAGCTGTAAAGGTTTACAGCCTTACTTTAAAATCATACCCTCCAAATGTTCACCTTTTAAACCCTGAAAATCCTGCCTATATGGTAGGAGCCACACATTTTTTAATCTCCACTTCTTAATCTGATTAAACAAATCTGATTTCTCCTACTGCGTTTAATACTGGCACTCCTCCTAACTGCTTATTTCACAGCAGAAATTGTCTTTGGGAGCATATTTGCATTATTGCCCAGATTGATCTACACGGCAGCTTTGGACCAAAAGATTATGCACATATATAGCATTTCCTAAAGGACAATGCTTAAAGCACTAAAGATATCAAGCAAGCAGAAAAATTTATTCTAAATATTATAGCTTTATAAACAACATAAAACAACATATTAAGAACTGCCTAGCATTTCAAGCCAGGTACTTTGACTTTCAGATTTTATTTATCAATGGTTTGCTCTACCCCATATCACAGGCTATAAGATTTTATTTTCCTAGGTTTGGGGGAGGTTTATTATCAAACATTTTTCAATGAAAGAAAGAAATGTTTACCACAAATACTAACAGTAGGAAAAAGTTGCTTTGGGGCCCTTTTGCTGCCAGAGCGAATGTACCAATTACCTGCTTTGGATGTTGTCATCGTATCTCCAGTGGGTTTCAAGCCCATTAAATATCTGGAGGAATTTGGCTGTATTTCTGTAAAACATTCTGACGGCCTCTGTTTTATTGTGGACCTCTACGAACAGGTAAGAAGCCATGAGCCTGTTATGGACTCCGGGCTCCTGCTATAAACACACCTCACCATCAGACCTTCTTCTGCCAGAGGAGCCAACGGAGACTATTAATCAAATGAGAAAGAAATCAACCACTTGGGCAGCTTTAAACAGATCCCACTTACCCTCTCTTTAACACACAGCGCTATCAGAGCACCTCTCAGTGTCTGAAGGCCAGTTGTACAATATGTAGAATCAGTTTTTCTTTAAAAAGGAGCAGCAACATGAAGGACGCAAGTAAAGTAATTGCAATCAGCCTGAAAAAAATCTCAATGCAAAAGACGCTCTCTCTCTTCAGCTCTCCAAAGCATTATGGAAACCTGAGAGCTTATAGGTAGTTGCTGAAAAAAAACAGTAATAAATGATATCAACCAGACTATGCGCTCAGCAAATAACTCAGTTTGCATTCAGGGGTGGGGTTTCTGTGCAGGCTTTCGCAGCACAGAAGACAGATGGTGATACACTGACTTCTGTAAAAGTGTACTCAATGTTGCATTAAGCAGTAATTAGAAAATTCCCTTTGATTTTACCTCTATTCTCACACAGATCATTCCATGGCTTTCAGAAACATTCTTTGGGATGTCTATAAAGCAACATCTCTAAACTACAAACATAGGAATCTTAGGTTGTTCGCTCTACTAGTTTAGAAAGATGAGAAAAAAATTGTTCTATGTATTCTCTCACCGATGCATTACATGTACGGTACCTGTGTATTTCCTGGCTGACCTCTGGCTTGGACACAACTACAAGCCCAAAAAATGAAAACCAGAGGACCAGCCAACACCATCGTGGGTGCCTTATTTTCAGCCAGCCTTATTTTTCAATTTTTCATTTAAGAAGGTACATAGCAGATATTCTTATTTAAGATAAGTAAACACAGCAAAGTTTGCAATAAATACAGAATAGATGATAAAGCAGATTGCTGAAGGATTTTATTTACCAGGTACCAGTTTCCGAACAAAGTACACATTCCTTCAAATATCAAATCTAATCCAGCTTCCACAAAGGGGTCTATAAAAATAATTAGAGTAACATGCTGCAAGATGTATGAATACTGATCATCTTTAATGTGGAGCTTTCAACTCAGCCCGAGATGCGCAACACACAGCACATATGGGGACTGCCGTGTCCCAAAGCAGCTTGGCTGACTGCAGCAAACTGCTTCCAAGCAAAGCTTTCCAGGAGTGAGAACGAGAGGTGGAGAATGTTCAAAGGGGGAAGATTGGAACATTCATTCTTTCATATCACAAAAAAGTAAAAAATCAGCATGCTTGGAAATACACTTCACATCGAACAGCATCCACCCAATGACAATCACCAGAACAGCAGAAACAAAATTACCCTACACCAACTCTTAATGGTCCAGTGCAGCTGCTCCAATGTATACAAACAGATAAGTGAAAAGCAAATTCATATTACAGAAGCTGTCTCTTAGCATTTACCTTTACCTACAACCTCACATCAAGCTGCTGACACAGAGCTGCACCATAACACAGATGTGGATGCTAAAGTTTGCACCTCCTGGGGCATCCTCACTTTCATTCCAAAAATTGGATGCGAAATTGTTTCTACAGTCAAATTGTCATACTATTATGACAAACTGGCATGGAGTGACGAAAAGATATCAAGTGCCTCCAAATTTTCTTTAAAACATGACAACTGAGTCCCAGTTGTTTTATCACTTTCAAATGAATAGTCCACGATTTCTACTAATTTATGAGTCTACAACTAAGAGTTTTGAGCAGGAAAGGAAAAAACAGCTGGTCCATACAAATGTGGTTTATGAAACACCTAGAATAATACAAAATGAAAATGTAAATTAAGAAACTAAAAGTATTTAATATTCAGTCTCTGCTTGCAACCAACACTTTTCCTTCCTTTTTTTCCCTGTCCCTCACAAAGTATCCTGTCCCCACTGCATGTTGAAGTGACCAAGTACAAATAGATACATCCCTGATCGAATTAAAATTTCTAAGATTATTCACTACAGAGGATATTGCCTTTACCCTCCCTGTGGTTACAGGTTTTGTTATAGACAGCAAGTGATGAGGGTTTTTGTTTGGTTGTTTTTTTTTTAAACTGCTTTGCTTACTCTTCCTTTACGCTCTCCTATAGGTGATAAAAAAGGATCCTGCTCTGAAAAAGCAAACGGATGCAAACCCATTAAACTACTATAAAATTTATAAGGAGGTCATGCCTCAGATGAGACCCTTTCCCTTTCAAACACAGTTTCAGTGGCTGTTTCTTTGCTCCTTCGTATATTATTTCTCTCATTAATACGCACATGAGGAATTATGCATCCACGAATCAGCATCTTCTATATGGCCATCCCATGTCTTTTTTTTTCTAAAGGGTAAGAATTAAACATCACAATCCAGGACAAGTGATTAATTCACAGTAAAGAACATCTACCAATCCTATCTGTTATACAGGAATCTGGACATGATTTTGGCCATATACAAACACTGCATAACTGCCTCCCTGGACCTCGCTCAACTTCTTCCTTGAAGTCAAATTTTCTTTCACAATTAATCAAGACCTTTCAAAATTAATAACATATGGTAAATTTGCAGACAAAACATAGCAAAGTTCCCCTATATGTAGCAATTATCTCTATCAAGAAAATAATTGGTAGCTCTCATCATCAACAAAGAAGGAAACAAAATTTTTTCTTTTTTACTTAAGGCACTAAAAGGCCAGGAGAACCTGAAAAGAATCCCGTTACTGCACTATGTGTTTGGTTGGACACAGCTGAGAAAGAAGACAGCAGATCAAACATATTTGACTGAATGATGTTCCTAGCACAGGCTGCATGTGAACGAAGATCTTGAAATCCACTGATATGCTCTTTGCAATGCCTTCCTGATGCTCTGCATCAGTATATCTTGGTACACTATTCCATAAGATCCAAAGATGAAGAGGCTTCTTTAAAAATATATATATATATACTTTATACATATGAAACTGTCTGACCACTATGTTGTCAACATGTAGGCTTTTCCCCCCACAAGACTGGCTCAGCATTTATGCACCAAGGTCAAATAGCCTTCTACCTATTTTCAAAAGGATGCGAATTTTGGTAAATCCACTTTCAAAGTGCAAAAACATTCCAGCATGGACCTGCATGCTGCTGAAAGCTCAAGTGTGACAGATGCCTTCACAGTAATGGCCAGTCAGCCACCACACTGTAGCTGAAAACACCGTGCATCACTTTGATCTCCTTAGCTCCCAAAGCGCCCACAATCAACAGTCTGTATGAAGAGTATGAAATAAGCAACATTTCCAAAAAATGCCTCCACGGAACTTAAATATAATAATGTATGTTTTGTTCATACTTCCTAAAGCATTTCAAATCCTTTATGACGCATATGAAAGAATATGGTCTAGCTTGCATAAAAAAACAAACATGAAAGATGTTTTTTATTTGGAAGACGTGTAGGTTTTTATTTGGAAGACGTGTAGGTTTTCATTGGATAATGGAGGGAAAACAATAATTTAGAAGAGACTGCGTTGCTTTGATGGGAGGACATTACATTACAGAACACGCTTAATTAAGTCTCACTGCTAATTCAGTAAAATGAATACCTTGCTGAATTAGGCTACAGGGAAGTAAAACATGCATAACAGTTCCACGTGCTTAAAACAAATACACACATTAAAAAAAAATAAAAGAGAAAGAGGGTTTTTTTTGAAGGATGCTGAGCAGGATTTCACTTACATTTCGCAGGTAACTCATAGCCACAAGTAATTTTCGCTTGTCCAGTCTCACAGCCGCTGAGGTTGCGACATTCGGCAACAAGGCAGGGCCCAGCAGCTCGGTGTATACAGCCGTCCACTGCAAAACAAACCCAGCAAGTTCTGTTATTAGAAGAAATTATTCTTTTATTATTTGAATTTATCCACATAAATGTATGGCCACAGACATTTACTGCTTAGTTACATATGCACAGTGGAGACTTACTGATTTATTCACAAGCAGCCAAGAGCATTTCTTTTTTCTGCTAAAATTTAAGGTCTGTGCATTGAACAACAACAAGTTAAACTTAGACAACAGCAGCTAATTGGAAAGAAAATACCATAAAATTTAAGGTCTGTGCATTGAACAATAAGTTAAACTTAGACAACAGCAGCTCATTGGAAAGAAAATACCGAGATACTGTAAAGCAAAATTGAAATATCAATATTAAAAATGGTTCCTACCCAAGATTCTAGAAAATTATCATTATCAATTATGAAAACAGAATTGGATTCCCAGCTAAATGCCAGATTCTCTTTTACTACATACCTCTGATTCTTCTAATATTACACAGGCTATTTTAAATCACTGTCCTATTAATGTCTTTGAAAAAAATAGAAACATTTTTATGAATTTGACAAAAATACCTCATTTTGGCCCTTTTTTTAAAAAAATACTTATTTTGCATTATTCATGCAATACTCTGGAGTTAATTAAATAATAATTAGTAAAGGTCTCAATTGCAGCTAAGTAGGCAAGAAAATCAGTAACGTGCACAGTTCTTAGTGCCCTCGGGAGCCAACAAAAGAATAGCAGCAAGGAGCAGAAAAACCAAAATGGAACAAAAAGCTCACTGGCACAGCATTTCTGCCATCTCAACATACAATCCAAGAAACCATTTACTCTAATTACAGCAAAAAGCTTAAGAAAAGAAAGCAAACAATTAGGTTTCATATTTTTCTGGATAAGCTGCCTTCTACACACTCCTGAAAACTCAGACTTTTCTTGAGGTATCCTGTGCCTTTGTTAATCGTTAAAATTCACATGACAATAACCTGCAGAAATGCTCCCTACTTATCTTGGACGCAGTGCCACTAGCGTTCAAAACACTGTTTTGAAATCCTCTATATTAGTGAGAACAATAATTGCAGAATCATACCTTGTTAAACTTTCAGGGATAATTTCTGAAGTTTTCTCATTTTCAAGAATGTGTGTCAAGCCACCAGCCTTAAGCAAGTTCCCCATCTAACACAAGAAGCCTTCCTACCCTACACCTTAGCTGAACTTTTAAGTGTACTAGAAATCTGTGCCCAGTCCACTCTACATCATTAATGTAAGAAGAAATATTTTGTAACCTCAAGGGGAAGAAAAAGAACGTTTGAAATTTGTCCTGTGCTCATAATATCCTCTTCAATAATTTTAATTACAAAATGCTTTCCCAAACCAAGCAGGATAAATAACCCAGTATGCATTGAAACCTCAGGCATATGTTTATAGGCACAATTTTTACCAACATTAATATTTCCTGAGACATTAACATAAAAACAGCACTAAGGCTGTGGACTAGCATTCCCTGCACAACCCTCAACCAAAGGAGATGCCTCTTACCTCGGGGCAGCTGAGGGGAATATAAGGATAAAAATGGGGGGAATATAGCCTGGATAAATCAATCTCTTTCCCCTGGACTGTGTTAATTTTAGCATGCTCATAATGCAGAGAGAAGTGAGATACAGATGGTCCCTGCCGGCTTCCTGCAGATACTTCACTCCGCACCCAGTCTCCACGAACCAAGTGTTTAGCTACCTCCAGCAGGATGAAAAGGTAATTGGAAAAAAAAATCCCAATGGAGAAAATTAATTTTATCCTAACCAGCTTTAGCATATGACAAGGAAAATAGGAGGTATCCACAAAAACAAGAAAGTAAAGGTAGACGCTTCTCTTACAAAAGTCGATAACAAGACAGGATTGAACACTCTGGACAGGCAGAGACAGAAACATGGACAACAGCTTTTGATACAGCATTGACGGAATAATTCTCCCTCCAATTCACTTAACTTTTAAATAACTTCTTTTCTACCATGCTCCAGGAAATACTTGATCAGATTACCTCTAAGTACACATTTTCTATTTAATAAGATGACAATTCAATAAATCATGCTAGAAATATTCTGTATTTTCAGTGATATATGGAATATGTCTCATAAATTCAGTAATTCTCATATCAAAAACGCAAGCAGCCTCTTGCCAAATATGAGCACTCGGCATAATATCAAGAAAAAAATTGGCAAAGATAAGAGTAGATTAGCAAATCTAAATAAGATACACTTGTGTCTCTGCTAAAACATGCTTTAGCTGTATTTATTCAAAAAGATATGAAAAGAGGATGCACAAAACATTTATGCAAGAAATTTTGTTTTCTGAAAGTGTGCCATGACTAGCAATATAAGGTAAGAGCAAGATAAGCATTGTTAACATGATAACTGCGCAGAAATTACAGATAATGGCAACAAGCTCAGGAGAAGGAGACGACGGCCAAAGAAATATTGTTATTGTGCTGTAAGGAGGAATACATTTCCACGAGAACAAAAGCGTGCTGCCAAATTACTTTTGTAAGAAAGTGAAGAATTTTTGATATAGTAGTTGTAAGTATTTCAGCTATCAAATTATTCTGATATATAGATGCTCATCTGCATTTCTTTAATAGATTTGGAAATTGTTAAGCCATAGCCTACTGTTCCCTTCCTGGAATTTCTTCATGCATTTGACTGTAAAAATCCATGCATCTATGTTCAAATATGACTTCTTCTCTAGGTCTCTCCATACTGCCTTCCCATCCATTTTTTTGGATATCACATATGTACCTTGGGTCATTTGTACACCCAAGTCACCTCTCACTTTGCAGTTGTGAGACAGATGTGGGAAAATACCGGCGGCAAGACCATCCATTGTTGCTGACAAGTCACTTGGTTGGTATTTCTAAGCACTGGCCACCCTTGAAGATACCAGACAGAAGGTTGCTAACTACTTGCTCAAAACTCTGCTTCTTGATATGGGTTTCCTGCCTATCTATCAAGTTATTTCCTACCGGATTTTGATCACATTGTTACTAAACTAGAGTTGACAGAGGGCTGGAGTCCCTGCTTTGCTGTGACCCATGAGGCAGTAAACATGCACGCAACATTGGGATGGTTTCTCAACCTTGAAGACATAAAAGAACTATATGTTGAGGGCTGAAGTATGAGGAGCTTAAGATTTTGCTATTAACTTCAAACAATTCATTCTTGTGCAAAGCTTTAAAGATACAAAGCACAATAAAGAGCTTTGTATTAGGAGCACTATTCCCTTTTTTTTTATCATTAAGAATAATATTATCCTTCTCATTACATGCATCCATATTTTTGGGGGCTCACTGTGCACAGCATTTTGTTCTCCTAACAACTCAGCAAAAGCAGTTAAGGAAAAAATACTCTTCTCAGTGGTACTGCAAGCAATGATTTTGGATGCACGAAGGAGTCACCTGAATATAATTAAAACATCTGGATAAAATCAAAAGTTTCAAAATAAAGCTTCCAGACAGAATGAGGCTGTGCTAAAAACAGTTAAAAATAGAAATCTTTGACAAAAATCTTCCTATATTGCAGTTAAAGATGTTAAAAGATTAAATGCTTTTTAATTTAATTTTTGTAAAGCAACTTGCTTCTCCAGAATCAAGGGGTTAAGGTTACAGAGCAAAAACAAGCTAATTTACTGATACAATACAGAATATATCTATTTCTTATTGAAAATCTCTTAAAATTGCAAATGAAGCAAAAACACAGGAAACACAGAATTAAGGGTGTCATGGGATGCTGCTTAAAAAAATAACCTCAGCAAAACTAGCCTTGCAGTGCAGATGGTAATAAAAAATGGTAAGGTAATCAAATACCACAGCAAAATAATGCAAACCTTCTGGGAATAAGCCCCAAACTTCTTTTGTGACCTTGCATTCTGAGTCTGGATAAACTGAAATCACGGTGTAAACAACATATGCAGATTTATCATCTTCTATTTCAAGAATCTATATACTCTTTTCCTCCATCCTAATTTGTGCTCTCTCGTGGTTTTCCTGATTTTTCTCTCTGGTTTCTCCAGGAAACTCAGGAGACGAACTTATTTGATAAAATTAACTGTGCATGGCTTAGTGATGAAGCAGGGCTGCTCTTCCATGTGGGAAATGTCAGGCCTGAAGGCAAATGGTGTCTCACTATATCAGGCATATTTTCAGGGGCCTCCCAAAACCTGCAAAACACATTTCTAAAGAAAGCTACCTCGTTCTGCAAAACTTATCTCCAGGGAGTTCGTGGGAACTCCGTACAGGGAGAGTCGCAGCAGTCCCTCTGAGCAGGATGTCAAAGGGCAATAAATGCTGCCCAGCAGGAGACAACAGCTGCTCATCCCACCAACAAGGGTGGCAATCTTGAAAGGGGACCATGCGGATGCCACTCAGCTGGGGCAACCAGGAAGGGCAGTTTGTATTGCTGGGATGGCATCTGCCTTCAGGAGTTTAATAAAGATTTTTTCCATCAGTGCCCCCTGGTTTATAGGCTCCCAAAATAATTAACTCTAAATATTTAGCATCTTTATAGCACTCTTTAGCCAGGGTCTCAAGGAGTTTAAAAACATAATCTAACTTAGCCTTAAAATTCTCCATTTTCAAAACACAGTACAGCACTGAGGTATTGTACATTTTGAGATGGCTGGTTTTTTACTGACCTCGGGTCAGATTTTACCACAGTCAATCTAAATCTCTAAATCTCTAGGCTCTGTCTATATTCAGTTAAATCAAGACACAGAAAACTAAAAGATTCAAATCTTTGAAGCTCAAACTACTGATTAGATGTCATTCATATTCTCCTTAAAGTTCTTTGAAGACTTTTATCTTCACTTAGGAGCCAATGCACCCAGCTAAAACAACAGGCCTCACTAGAGCCATGCGGAGACCTCCAGGTCCTCCTTGCTGCCACCACTGAGCCACACTGCAAAGCAGAATAAAGTAGTAACAAGAAGATATAATGCTATATTCTAATAGAAATGGCAAAGAACATACTTAGAGTAATACATGCACTGAAATGTAGATCTTATTGTAAACTCAGACACTGAAATTCAAATTTCAGAGTATAGCTTTGACAGAATCTTCCCCATTTAACATCAAACATTAAGTTATTGTCTGCTGTGGTAAAAAGCAACCAGAATTACTTGCTAACAGCAATTGAATGGATTATGAGAAGGCTGTTCTTAATCTAGATGCAGTTCCCATCAAACACAGCACCTGGAAAAGCCAACATAGCCAGTATCTGTGGCACACACAAGGAGAAGGGCAAAACTAAGCAAGTCAAAATGGGTTCCAAATGAAGCTTGTTCACTCACATATCTTTTATGGTTTACTGCACAAAAGCACACCATCTTACTTCCAGAAAAACACAAAACACCAGGAAAGCCACACATTTTGGCATGTTATTATCATTATATATTTTTTTAAGTTCAATATCTTGGGGTACCAGAAACTTAAATTGATAAAACACATGTAAAGCCAACTAAAAGCCATTCAGTCACGTGTGCAATAACCCCTGGGCAATTCCTTCCATATCAGCTATGCAATAACCACGAGGTTGGCCCCATCCCATGCAAGGGACGCTGTGTTTCCCTGGCTCCGGGTGCTCCCCTCCGTAACGTCAGCAGGATTCACACTTCTGTCAGCCTGCGTGGCAGCAGAAGGACTCTCAGAAACACAGGCCTTATAAACTTGTCTGAATGTCACGCTTTTGGCAGCAAAAAACAGAGCTAGGAAAGGCTCCAACAGTGAGTCTCCAGCGCTTTCTGGTCCAAAACTCTGACATCAAGGCATGTGCAAAGCAGCCATTTGCTTCCTTTTAATTCTGTCAGCATGGAGACACCTGACATTGCATATTCATTTGCAGATGGGAATGAGACAGCTCAGTCCTAAAACCCTCCTTGCAGCAAGCAGAAAACCTGCCTGTTTTTTAGGCATAGCTGAAGTGATAGCAGAAGTCTGGTGAACTTGCAGGCTCTGCTACAAAAGCAAAATCTGTTCACATTCATCTGAACTTGCTCACAGGTTCCAAAATTGACATCTCTTATCTCAAGGAGCTGCATATTTTGTTCCATGTGGTACATCGTGAGCAAACAGGGTCTTCTGGGGACTCCTAAATCATTCCTTCTCCCTCCTTCTCTTAGCCAGCTATACAGTCACAGGGCTTTATTTGTAGCAGGACACCACGCAGATCAGAGAGACAAAACGTCTTAACCAGGTTTCACCCCTAGGACGCCTATTTATTCTGTCCTGGATTTCAATTCATGGCAAGAGCACTATTACTTCTGTTAAAAAAAAAAAATAGCTCTGAAGTTCAATACCATGCAAGCCCTCCATCATAACCTCCTATTTCCACTAAGAAAAAGCACATGGAATTGATTTAAAAAAATCAGAACAGGTGATAGAAATTATAGATGCTTCTCTCTTTGAAGAAGCAGGAAATGGATGGATCAGGTTAGTAACAATCTTGGCTCTACCTATTCTGAAGATACACCTTCACATTTAATTCTGTTAGTTAAGTGTTCCCCTAATATTTAAGATTCTGAATCAGCCTCCAGCTTGAGGATATTATTCAAATTCAGGGGGATGACATTAGGGATTTGCTCTTTTTTGTCATATGACCCTCAAATTACTAAAGAAACGTCCATATGCATTTTTTTTTAATAATCACTTCTGTGCTTTCTCTTCCAGTCACAGAAGCAGCTCACCATAAATATCCACATTATTATTCTTAAAACCTTGCTGTAACTCTCTTTTTCCACAATGCCCCTTCAGTTACTGATGAAATTAGGCTACTACTGTGATATGAATCTCTGTCTACTATGTAGAACAATGCAGTCTATTTTTCCTCCTACAGTCTTCTGAAGCATTAAGTGAAATTCCAAAATCCATCTGCCTCAACAACCTATCTAAGATACTGGCCAAAGGCAAATTATAAATAAATAAATAAAGTCTGTGCTTTGACAGACTATTCTTTCAACCCCTCAGGATTCTCTCAGCCAAGATGTTTTTCTGCATCCCTCTCAAGACATTTTTCCTCCATGAACTTGAAGATCTCAATGAGTCAACAAAGGCTTTTAATCATGCATGCTAATAATGTATAATAATGCTCCTGGCATTAGCTAATTCTGGTGTGAAGAATGCCAGTTTTCAACCTGTTACCCAGCATCTTCATTGAACACCCTCAAATTTTATGCTGGAAGACATGCACACCAGATTTCACAGACTTCTTTCTCCTCTCACTTCAGACCTCTTTTCCCCTGACTGAAGAATCCAAACCCATTTGCTCATTCTCTCAGTGGGAAGTGCCCCAGATTGTTGATTATTCATCCCCATTCTCCAGTTGTCCTGTATCCTTTCTTAGATTGGTGCACTCGAACTGCACACAATGTTTGTGAAGCAAGCATGGCATCAATTTGCACAGCTCTAGTGTTGATGTTCCCTCTTTTTTGCTTTGTGTCTTTTCTAGCAATTACTAATGTTAAATCTCCTCCTTGGCTGCTAAGGAGTAATGAGCATGTTTTTCCAGGGAACTCTCTGTTATATACCAAAGATATTGTTTCTGCGTGATGATGATAATGAGCTGCAAGTTACTTTATTTGTGAAAGTAGAGTATTATTTCACTTACATGTATCACTGTACATTTATTAATATTGAATTTCACTTGCCCTTTTAACAGACACTTACTGGGACTTGTTTCTTGGGAACATTGTGCGAACACCTCAGACTCATATAAGCACTTGGGTCTGTATATAGTACCTTGTCCTTTGTGTAACATAGACAGCACTGTTAATACGGAAATAAATATGGAAGGTTATTCTGGGTACAAGTGTGGGAAAAGCCAATTAAAGCAGAAAAAAATATATAGCAAAGTGAGAAATTTGTTTGTTTTTCTCCATTTGTAACAAACATAGACATTTATTTATTTATTTTAATAACATACCTTTTTTTGTGGGATCTGGGATTTTAGGGCTCCACACAAAGCGACGGGAGACAGCAATGGCAAGCTCTATGACTTGTGAACACTTTGGAAATTCTAAGTGTGGGAGCTAGTCACAGCAGATGAATTATCCTAGCCAGAACAGACATTTGTATATTCACAGTACAGTTATTAAGTAGTAATCACACAATGATTACACAAATTTACACACTATGACCAGCTAGAAGTTGCCAGGCACAGGTCAAGGATTCAGAGAAAGAGCTACTGAGAAGTAATTGTACAGTGACTGTGTAAAAGGGACCCTTGTAACTGCTGGTGCAGCCTTACAGTCCAACAGGCTGTTGAACTGTCACTGCAGGACAGATCAAGGTATACCGAGAGTAAACTAATATCAAACACTAACCATTTTTTCTCTACTGAAATGCAAGGGGATGATATCTAACAGCTTCTCTTTACAGAGAAAATGGAAGACAAGACATTCTCACTAAAGTCTTTGCAGATTGGAAACCTCCAAGTTTCTCTATCAAAGTACAGCTCCCAACTAAATATAATTACACTAGATACAGTTCACAAGAGAATGAAATGTTTCTCTTTAGCTACAGGAGTGCATCTATCGCCAGCAGATTGTACCACACCGCTAGAGCAAAAGAACATAAAAAAGCTTTGAAAACGCCTGGGAGAAAACTCAAAGCTCAAGCCAGACTGGAGAGTGATGCAATATGAGAAGAATTCCATGTAACTGAAGAGCTCCGCTTCCCTGAAAAAACTGGCAAGGATATGGAAGATGGGCAGGTCTGCCAAGAAGAATCCTATGGCTTCCTATGCATCTTTTTTTGGTTCTTTCCAAGAACCCAGCAATGAATGTTCAACTTGACTTCTCACCATTCCTGAACCTTCAGGCAGTTTGAGCGATGCAAAAGAGGCAAGATGAAAAAATTATTAGGAGAAAGGTAAGTTACCAAAATAAAGCATTTTGTGCATCCATCTTCCTACAAACAATATTAAAAGAAAGAAAATTATAATACAAAAACAGACAAGCATTTAGTAGCTCCAGCAGGTAAAGTCACTAAAGGAAAGAATGGTGGGATCCACTTCCTGGAGAGCCCTGCATGTCAAAAAAGCTCTGAAGTTAAACCTTGGATTCTTTCTCAGTGAGAAAGCCAATGCATAGAGCAAGCTTTGAAATGGTATTAAAGCAACAAACACAAAAATAGTTATGGTACTATTTAACACAGTTCAAAGGCTTTTCAAAGCCTGGCATCCCCTCCTAAATAACCATCATAATTTAACATTTTTGTTTGTTTGTTTGGATTACGACAAAGTAGTTCTGTGACCATATACATTTAGGTATTTATATATTATAATACACATGCACATATATACTTATCTGTGTGTATGTATGTGTGTCTGTGTCAAATGTATACATATTTAAAAGATGCTTTCAAAGTTAGTCACATGACATAAGGGAATTAATATACAAAGGAGTAAGACAAGGAGATCAACAGACTATTAACAGCCTACAGGAATACCAGGAATTATTTGAGGAGTAGTATCTGGTTTACCTATTTCCCAGACCATTTTTGTTTGTATTAATTTGCTCTTACCATGAACTACTGAAGGGAGTTGCTTCCTTGGTTGAGATGCTTCTCAGCCTGCAAACACAGAAGCATCCTCTCAATTTGGAGTGCTGTTTGAAACCAGATTAATTAATTATACAAAAATTGCCCTGGAATAGGTAAATCCAGTTGAACACATTACAACCTATTCAAATGGAATAAATACAAGGGAAGAAAAGGTAAACACTAGATTAATCAAAAAATTATGTATGAGCAAGGTTTGTTCAATCAAGATTATAAGAAAATCATAAGATCTAATTACCAATAAAAAGTCTTAAATATTCCTCTTGTTTGGAATCTATGGCAAAGCATGTGTATCAAATCAAGAAGTAAATTAAATCTAAGAAAAATGCTCTCTAAGTAGGAATTTTAAAGACCTAGGCCACAAACAACATGCACGAATGCTGTAATAATGTTTTTGGCTAATGCAGATCACATATATTAAGTGCTATTTCTCCTATAAAAACAGTATTATATCCTTATACAAAGCTGTATCACAAATCAAATACAAAAAGAAAAATACTTGTTCTTTGAGAAATCATTAATATGACAGAGTTCATTACAAAATCTGTCAAATACAGAAAAAAACAGACTTAGCACGGCTTTCACACACAATTAGCTATACATGGCATAAAGGCGATAAACTATCACCATCATACTCTTCCTTCCACTTCTACTGCTAGACAGAAAGTTTCTGGATGCGAAGCTTTCTTTTTAAGCTAAACAGAAAAGTCTTGTAGTAAACTAGGACCTTTTATTACAAATGTATTCATAACAACATGGAACTTTAGTGACTGCATAACTGTGATAAAAAGGAATAATAACTTTTGATGTATATGCGTGGAGGGGTTTTTACTCTTTTTATTTAAGAACAGAAAAAAAAGATAATAGGAAGGTTATTAAAAAAATGCTTTCAATATTGCTTAATGTACTTGTTTTCTGAAAACAGTACAATCACTTTGGACAAAAAAAAATAGTAATTATAAAAAAAAGTGAGTAAGAAACAAAGCCATGTAAGTAGCAAGTGACCTTTAATGGTAGATTCAAAATCCAGGAGTTGCCCAGAGAATTTCTTGGAGCTGCTGCTTATGCAGCCCTCCACAGTGCTGCACTCCAAAAGCCTGTTTAATCAAGTCCCACACAAGCCTTTTACACCTACCAGGAAGGTTAAGTCTGTAATTAATGAGCTTACTACTTATCTGAGCTGGCTGCAACCTCCTTTTGCTCTATGAGTTGTGAGAAGGGTAATGAAAATACTAAGTTCATCTTAAAATTACAATCTAATAGTTTTTGAGTCGCCAGCCTACTCAAATGGCTATATTTACCAGTTCAGTAATTCTGGTAATTCCCTCTCAAATAACTTTATGTTTGTCCTAAAACACTATTAAAGGAGAGATAAGGAACAGAAGGGCTGAAGAGCTGGTTAATCTGCATAGCATCATTATGTATTATTTAGTTTAATATCTTCTCGTAGTAAACACAAAATTATTATGTGCCATTTTCTTCAAGAGACATTGTAGCAAATTTGGTATTGCAACAGAACCATTAAGGTATAATAGTGTACACAGAAAAATTCAACTGATTAACAAGCAAAAATATGTAATTATATCCACAGTGTGAGACTCTGTTGGCTGGTGTTTTACTGCATACTGCTTTGTAAGACTATTTTGCTGCCAAAATTAATGAGGAAAATACGGAGTTGCTACTTCCAGTTGTACTAGGGGGTTTTGTCTTGATTTTATTGACATTTACAAAGTGAGCGTCACATGTAACAAACAAGCCACCGTGCCAACACCACGAGCTGCACTCAGCAGTAATTAATGTGCAAGCAACATCAGTGACATAGCAATGATCCATGGAGCCAGAATGCATTAACTGGAATTTCAAGAGAGAATCCCCAGCAGCAGCTCACCCAAAGCTTTCCTAGTTCTCTGCAGTTTGAGAAGTGCCAACTAAATAATACATGAGCACTGAGACATGATTTTAAAAGCAGAAAGCAGCCCAGCCTTAGCCCATTTAAGTAACAGTAAACATGGATATTCAAATGTGTATGTCTAACATGTAAAAATATTTTTTTCAAAAAAAATGCATGCGATAAGTAGAAAGAAAGAACGATCTAAATTCTATGATGGTTCATATTAAACTCCTAGATTTCCTTTTGCAGCTATCATTTACAGGGGAGAAAAAAAATGGCAAATTTGTAGTATTTTAGCAAACAGCTGTGAAGTTCCAGTTTAAAAAGCCAGCAGAGAAATGAAAGAAAGCTCTGTTCTCATAAAGTTTGTGGATTTTTTTTAATCATGTCCTATCTAAATGTACTCTGATACTACCAGAATTAGCTCTCCATGTTTTAATATGTCAGCTAGTAAAGCGTGAGGAACATCCCTCAAAAGCTGCCGGCACCTAATGCTGCCTGAACATATCCAAGTTCCAAACTTGGTATGAGGGACTGACTCTGGGCATTAATCCCACTTTCATATCAGCCTCCCCTCTGGAAACAGAGACACATCTTTACCCCTATTAAAAATATCTGAACAGCTCATGCCAACTGTGTCACATACAATACAATTTTCAACATAAAGTCTTAATATTACTCCACCCACGATAAGAAAGTAGGCTTTTAAGAACAGTCTTGCCACCTCCTTTTCTATTATTGAGAGGCAGAGACAAGCTGGCAAGTGAGAAGTTCTAGGCAGAGCAACAAGGTGCAAGGTGAAGGCTTGGCAAGGAAGCCCGGAGAGCCTGCAGTCTCTACAGCGGGCACATCAGCCTCATCTACATCATGTACAGCAGTACATACATTAAGCCTCCTCTATTTTATTCTATTTAAGGATCAATACTGCAACACTTGGGCTACATCTTCATTAGCAAATATTGAAGATGAGTAGGAACACATCTGCAAAGGAGAAGTGCTGTGGCTGAGAAGGGCACTGGTGTAACACTGGGCACATGCCAGGCTGTTTTGGGGTGGGCAGGGGGGTGGTCTTTCTTTTTAGAGGGTCTAGCTCTTGCTTAGTTCTTGCCTGAAGGACAGCCAGGGGTTTTGCTTCAAGGCACCTGCTAGGCCCCAGCAAAAACACCAAGGTGAATACCCCCTGCAAATATTATTTTTCTTCGAAGTCTATTTGAAATTTTCAGGAATTTTAGCAATGTTTGAGTTAGCCTACCTGTAACTCAGGGGCAAAAGCCCCGATTCTCACACACAGGTAATACAATTTTCTGCTTTGCAGGAGGGCAACAGTTCTGTACCTGAGCGTTCCTGTTCCTGACCTGAGGGGTGGTAACGCTCTCCCCATCATGCCACAGTGAGGGAGAACCTCTTCCAAAGCATCTCCACAACTTGCCCAAATCACCTAGTGCCATCACATTAGTAACTCCTGGAGGGAACAGCATCAAGAAGATTAATTGCCCTGCCCTACATGGTGTAACGTCAATGTAGACTTACGGAGCTGAGTACCTGTGAAGTACACATCTCTGCTCAAATAGTGTGCAGATGATGGTGAAACACTTGGTAAGGCAGCCTCCAGAGGACCTTATAACCCCACATCATAAATACTGCATGGGTTTCAGTATTTCTAGCATCAAACTGTACAGACAGGTTCTTCATGGTCCCACAGAAACATAATGTTTTTCACCGCAATAAACAGACATTTTAGATTTACAAGGTTTAATACTAATCATGTACTTTATTTTCAACCAACAAAGAAGCACGGAATAACTGCATGGGATGTCTGGAGGTCCAACCTTACTCATCATTCCTTTGCAGACCAAAAGAAAGGATGAAACAGATCTGCCCTCCTCCCTCTAAAGCAACCAAAATCTACAGAATTAGAGAGTAGCCATGCTACCATCTAAACTCTATCACTTATTTTTAATAATCATGTTTACGCTGCAGGGTGAAAAAACACCCAACACTTATGTTTTTGAAAACAAATACTTTTCAATTACTAAAATGGAAGAACGAGAGCTAAACAATAATTGGCACAAAAGGCTCCCTCAGAGAGTCTCTGAAGGCACCTATTCCATTTGGCCGGGCACCTACTCGGGGCAATAGCAAGAACCACAAAAAAAAGAGGTGCAGCTTAAAAATGAAGGTGGATGAAAAGCCTAACCTCACAGCAAATCTAATACAGATCTCCGTGTGCCAGTCAGACCTCCACCGATGGGAGCCAGGTTAGTATTTGTTATCTGCAAAATGAAGCATGCATAACATGGGCAGGCACTGTGGGGAAGGAAATGAATGCACAGCTCCTTAATGAGCAACAATTTAAAAGCCACAAATCTCTCAATACCTAATGAAGTACTTCAAAAAAGAAAGGGTTGACTTTTAACACAGCTTTCAGCAGAGAACCAGCACTAAGACCCTTTTCCTACCATCAAGATTCATTTGTTTTTTTTTTTTTAAATGTTGCCTTTACTTTTCCAAGTTTTTTTTTTTTAACATACCCTTTCTAATTAGAAGGCCAACTTCCTCATCTATTAACCTGTTGCACAATATGATTTTAATTAGTTCAACCTAGTACGCAATGCATACATGCTAATCAGTATAATTTTGCCTGAACAAATGCATTTGCCTACTGACAGCATGTACATAAACAACCTAACAAAAGCAATACAGAAAGGGTCACATATAAAACTTAACAGGACGTAGTTGCTTGCTTTGCCTGACTGTAATATAAGGATAAGAGTGACATTCATAACCTCTTCAAAGAAAGTTTCTCCAATGTAGCAAACTTAGCAATTTTCTGTTTAAAACTAAAAGGTAATTTGTTTGTCAAGCAACCAAGTACTACTCTTTCTCCACTAACATATTATGTTTACATCAGCATAGATACCTATTTTACAAGAATATTTGTTTGGAATACAAACCTCATTGAGCAATGTTTTATGGACCAGACATAACTTGAATGCAAGAGCTTTCAACACCTGAAAAACACCTCCTCAACATTTTCAACGGCTTTTTTTTTTATTAGGAGATTGCAGGCAGACATCATGCCAAGCCGGGGGGGCGAGGAGGGGGACAGGGGAGTAATAAAAAAAAAAACAAATTGAGAGGCTGAGGGGAAAGCAGTTCCAGGATCTCCCTATTCCTTCAGAACACTCCAAGTCTCTGGTCTCCCTTCACTTGATCTAAACCCACTTCTTTCATGGCTCCAACCTTTTTCTTCTGAATAGCTAGGTTAAATTTGCTCATGCTCTGCTGAATCAGAAAGCCTGACTAGGCACACGGTGCCAAACAAAATTTGTAAGGACCAGATCTCTCTCTGGATTTCCCTTCCTTTCGAGGGGTGTGTCCTCTTCAGATACTTATTTGGAAAAACGTGCCCAAAACTACTTATTTTGAAACCTGCAACCTGCCAGCCAAATCTGGATAGGAACAGTAGAAAAAAAAAATAGGATTGAAATTCAGTAATACCAGAAAACAGACAGCAGGAAAACAGAATAAAAGTGTTTTAAAATACTACTCAAATCAGATAGCACATAGGCAATGAAGAGATGGGCAGGATCACATATCGCCTTTCCAGTTTGACAAGAACCTCCTGACGAAACCCTACTTGCCCTCCAAGGACTCAACCACTTGCACATCAGTGCATGACCAGGTGGAGCAGATGTTCACACGGCTTCGGAAACACAGCCCAGGCTGCATATCCAAACAGCAAAACGATCCACTGCATGTTAGCGTCTGACCTTCCCCCTCCTCATCCATTAGCAGGATATTGACTATAGCAAATAGATCTCCCAGGAAAACACAGAATAAAAAGTGAGGAGGAAAAGGGGTTAGGTAAGAATGTTTAATCTTTTACTTTTATTATTCATAAACCTGCATGTTTTACAGGAGAAGGCAATTACTATAGGTTCTCCAAGAAAAAATGGCCTAGTTAAGTTTTAATTCCCACAAATCAAACTTCTTTCCTGCAAATACATAGCAAATTTTAAGAGCATTACTCAAAAAAGACAATGCTTTTTGGTATGAAGATCTACGTATAGAACTTCAGCCATAGCATCATCTCCACATCATAAAAAGGCCTTTGGGTTTCTGAGTCCAATTTGCCTGCTTGTCTACAGTAATAGTCAAAAGTTGCAAGGCTTCGCCTGGACCAAGTTAGGCAACTTCCTAAATCCCACAAGGAATTAAAAAACACTGCAGAATAGCTCCAGAAAAGCCTTTTTCTTCCACTAAAAACCTGGGATTTTTTTAGGGCTTACTGCCGTAGGGATGTGCTTAGATTGATGAAGTACCTTCACAGCAGAATTATATCACCAAGGCTGTAATCCTTTAAAGCAAAATATATAAAGTGCAAAACAGGTCAGAGGGACTACAGGTTGGGGCAAGGAGGAAAAGAGATTGATATATCAAGCTTTTCAGGCATCAGTCCCACATATCCTTCACAGAAACTTTCTAAATGTTTCCTGATCTTCAGCTTTGTGAGAGAAAGGGGTAAAAATGAAGCATTACTGAATTACACTCAAACCCAGTGTCAGCCCAGGGCAGTCACAACCACAGTCAATTAGCTTTTCATGGCCCTGCTCCCATTTCTGCTACAGTAGGGGTGTACTCATTGTATTTACTGTTTCCCCAATTCTTGCGCTCCATTTAGTAACACCTGTCCAGATCTGCTTCACCACCCATGAAAACAAAGTCTGCTCCAAAGCAGATTTACAAAGTCTGAAACATGCTTCACACCCCCAAATAGGGTGCAATACTCTGTACTGCGCAGCACGTGGATATCTAGAAGGTCTTCCCAAAAATGAACTTTTTGCAAGGATTCTCTCCTGAATTTTATATACACAGATGATGCCCCAAAGCATCATGCCAACTACAACAGGGACCCTTCTTTGCTTACATATGAAAAAACATCAGTTAGGTTTGCAAAACATGCCTGTTCCAAGAATAACCACACTGCCAATACACTTGTCACATACACAGCTATAAAGTTTCCTCTCTTAAAAGACTGCAACCGGTCAAGTGGCAATGTTAAATAAACAACAGCATTTTCACTTTCCTTCAATTTTTCAATGTTAGAAGATAAAGTGACAGTTATTAAGCAAATGATAAATGTTATCTGTTCATATCAAAGAGTGTTTTAGTGATTAAAAACCATTAACAGGCTCCCAAGAGCCTAAATATAGTTCTTAAAATACTGATGGGGAAAACTACCAAAAGGGAGAAAAAATATTACAAAAAAATCAATGTTACTATACTCAAGAACATATGCAGAGTTTCCCCAGAAGAAGTAAGGAACACAGTTGACCTCACATAGTGCAGCTTGAAAACCATTGTAAAAGAAACTTAATGTGTGCAGGATTAGAATATATGAAATTTGATTTCTTTTCCTTATGCCTCAGAGCTTCTGCTAGGCTTCCGCTCGATTTTACTGAGTTAAAGAAATACTACGAATTCCAAGTATAAACCAACCCTTGTTCATAATTTTTGCTACACAATAGAGAGGTTCATTTGGCAAACACAAGATGTATTGCAGGATGGGAACTTAACGTTGTCGGGGTTTGAAGCCAAGAAAAGCATTTCTCATCATATTTGTGAGATATCCCAGCCCATTGGGCAACCTCTCAACCATCAACGGATACAAAATGTTCATCAACAAAAAACAGCAAAGACAAAGAGAAGAGATTTGCTGTTGGTTTTGCTACATCCCAGCTTTGGCGCAAGTGAGGCGGTGCAGTCTTACGTCCTAGAGTGAAATATCCTACAAGAGACTCAAAATATAGTTTACCCTAACAAGAGAATTTCTGGGTGATGAGTCAGGAAGTGTGCAAATCCCATTCCACTTGTTCAGAGCATTTCATAAAAAAAGTACCATGCCGTGGCACAACAATTTTGTCAGCACTGGGAAAGGTAGGACCTCCTAAGCTGCAAGCACTGTATTTTACTGCACCTTGTCGGGTTGCAGAAAAGCTGTCTGCAACTTTTGGTATTTTCCTGGACAGCAGTTACATAAATCTTGCCAAGATGCTTTGCACTAGGCCATCACTATTGCCAAATACTGTTTTTAATTACATGCCTCTGCCTTTCTGAAGAGCAATTCTAATAAACCTCAAAAAGGCACCAAATTCTCCAGTACGCTGCAATAGTCAGAGACGGGGCTGTAGGGCACCAACTTTGGAAACAGAAGTATTTCAAAGTCTTAAACTGTTTATATATGTTCACCTATTTTCTTTTTTTTTATTATTTCTTTGTTTTCAGTTTTACAGAATTAACATTCTCTAAAAATTAGAAATCTCTACCAAAACCTAGACCTAAAGAAAAAGGCACAAAGTGGAAGAAGCAGGGAAGACGACGACCTTGGAGCACACAGTAAACATGGCAATTATTTTAACACATGAAATGTGAACAACGGGGAAAAAAACTTGAGTTAAGAGCAACTTGATTATTCCAGCAGGACCACTTAGCAGCACTGATGTAAAGATAACGCTCACTTAACTAATGTCTGTGAAGTACTTCACATTCCTCAGATATCAGGACTACAAATATGCAAAGCATAGTCATCATTACACCAGTTGCCACTGCGACTTCTGTAAACAGTTAAAGGCTGTGACATTCCTAATTAAGCATATTATAATAGCTGGGGGGAAGGGGGAGTGTGAGGAGTAACCAGACACGACCAAATCCCCCAACCTGCATTTTATGCATGAGAAGTGATACTTCTTGGTGTGTTACAGCAAACAACGCTTCAATCCCTGAAGCCGCTGAGGATATGCTGTGGACACGAAAAGCAGACAACATGCTTGAAAGGCAGGTTATAATAACACAGGTCACATTTCAAAGCAGTCCATCTCACAAAGACATTTATTTTGTTTTCCTTTTTTGGAAGATTCCTCCCCAACCCCCTCCAGTCTAATGCCCTATACCATTAGGGGACAATTTCTCCATTACCAGAATCATTAATTATTTTAATTACCTCTTCAGACAAATGTTTTGGATACCTAAGTATAAGCTAGGTCTGTTTCATTACCAATTCCAGAAATTTCAGTTTTCACATTAGGAAAACACATGTGATTATTATAGCAGTAATTGAAATAGGAAAGATACAGAACACGCACAAATGCAAAACAGCCTGACTTTTAAACTAAGCAGTCAATTTTCTTATTTCAGACCTTTTCTAGTACAAGGTTTAGACTGCCTTATTTCTCCCTCAAAGATTTTTGCTACTCATCTAGCAGTAGAAGCACAGCAGCAGCTACAGATAAGTAGCAAGGAAAGCTATAAAGCATAGAGGAGAAACACTTAAGTTATACAAGATGACTAGTGGATTGCCATTACTTTCAATAACTTTATGCAAAAGCAGCTTTTATTAAAGTTCTTAAAGAATGTCCAAGAAGTTAATTGATATTAAATTGCAAAGAAAATCATCTTATTTCATCCAATAGGTATGTTTTTTCAGACATTCACCTTATGGGAGGAACCTACATGTCATGTTTACTGTTTTTCTATGTAAGAAAATTCTATAGCAAACTAGACATTGGAAAACACCTGCACTGAAAACTGTACATGGTATATATTTGGTTGCATTCCAATTAACTGTACAGTTAATTGACCTAAATATTCTAATATCAGGATGCAGCTTTAAAATATCTAAAGAAAAAGCATATGCTATAAAAGTAAGAAAACAACTAAGCTTACCAAGTTGGTGACACTTTTTATGGCTGAGCATTTTTGGTGTATGACAAGCAAACAGCTTGAAAAACAGTTTCAAAATAGTGCAGTTCCTATTGCAGCATTTCAGCTTTCCTTTCCGAAGCACATGCCCAGAAAGCTCTTGCAATTACCCATCAGAGCAGAAGAGCTTTCCTTTCAAACCAAAAAAGCTGACTCCTATCTAAGGATTAGATATAACATTAGAATTTCCATATTCAGGTTAGTTTGTAAATGCAAACTTCAGTATTCTTCTGATTGAACGCTCAACTCTATTTCTCATAAACACATCTTTGTACAGTGCTCATGAATCAGTTTAAAGGCAGGTATCACCTGTTTTCACCTCAAGACCAAAAGAAAACAAATACAACAATTTGATACATATTGCTATGATATGATGAATGGTACATTTTAGAAGCGCATGCTAGGAGAATGATTTAGATTGCCTACTAAATAAAAAGGATCGTACTCTCGAGAGCTTTTGAAACGTTACTTTCCTCTTGATGAATTACAATGCAATTTTCTAGCCAACTAATTTCACCAAAGAAGATAATGACTTGAGCAAAAGGCTAATCAACTGCCAATCAGGATTCCTTGAAGCACGGAATGTCAAATATTGAAGCAATTTTTACAAGTCATAAAAGCACTTCAGTTCCATGATATGTCATAAAATCCGTGATGAAAATCTGAAGTTGATGAAGCATTCTTATTTCTCCAGTGATATTCCTAAACAAACAACTTTCAGCTTTAACCAAATCAGCCATTAATATTCAGATCTATTAAAGAAGCATCATCATTACATAATTAGCTGTGTAAATGTCAGTCAGAGAACTAAGGAGATTAATCACCTAGGTTGCTTTCTCTATCAAAGTGTCTGAATTGCCTATGTTATTTCATTTCTTCAAGGACAGGTTGTGAGATGGAAAATGGTTTCAAAAATCTTCACTTTTTAGTATAGATTTTTAGCACAATAAAAAGTGTTAATTCATTATGACAATTCACTGTTCATTTAAATCCATTTTATTTTTGTGTTCTCTAATACTGCATTTGTATCTTTTTGTGTAATTCCGCGGAAAATGTTTCAGAAGTAAAGCTTTACAGAAAAGCACTGATTACAACAATCTTTATGAGAAACACAGGTTATTCCTCTTTAGAGTGTGGATAGGTTTTTTTGTTTGTTTTTGGGGGGAGTAGCTTGTTTCTTCTTTTTTATTTTTCAAGTCAGTTAATAACTATATGTCCACACTTCTACTTCAGATTTTTTTTTTCTGAAAAGACATCCAGGCAGCTTTGACCTTTTTTACCCACCCGGATATGTATTACCCAAGCAGAATGTTAATACTGACTAACCTCAGAGAAAGGAAAAGATGACCTTTAAGCATTCTAAATGAGCAATATTTTCACACCTTGGAGTTTTTGGATATCAAGGAGAAAAGGGTATATATATTTCAGCCTAGTGTCTTGAAAATCTGTATCTGAAAATTGAGTACACTCATACCTGAATACTCTGGAAAAAAGTTTCATTATTGCAGATTGCATTTAATATTTTTAAACTTGACAATATGTGCCAGCTAGACCTAATTCATTTATGATCCTTGACATTTAAGGACCATATCTAAACATAAGAAACTAAGGTAATTAGAGGCCGTATTAGGCTACTTTATTTCACCCTCTTTCCAAAGACACTTACAATAGAGTGTACACAACCTCAATCCCCGCTGAAGTCTCTCAGGTCAGAAGCCTGAAGAAATCAAGCTGCTGAGCAGTGGGAGTGATGGGCAGAATCAGACACCACGTTCTCTTCCTGTTGTGAATTTGGGAAAACGAGAGAATGGGATACATCAAGATACCACAGGAAGGAAGGAAGGAAGGATAGTGCCAAAGAAAGAAGTTTTAACCCGAAACGCTACATCCTGAAGACAGCATCTTCTCAAGGAAATAATTGCTGCCAATTTTCCACAGAAAAATATAAAGGAAAGTCAAGCATATCTGGAGTCCAAGCAACAACACTGTGTCAGGGAACAGGCCAACAAAAACGTTCCAGTTACAGAGCAAGCCAACAGTGTCTTTCTGGGCCAGAAACGTGTCTGAGTATCCTTGGTGCAACACTGGGCAGCCCTTGGTCTTCTGCTACCTTCAGAGGAAAAGGTCTGAGTCTGCAAATTTGCCTCTTCTTTTAATTTCTGGAGCTGATAAATCCCACGCCTTTTAAAAAAGCAGAGATATGACAACTTACAGATATGGGAGCTGGGACCCGAAGGCCCCACAAAGTGAGGATGGAAAGGGCAGGCAGACCGGCTCCAGAACAGGCCAGGATCAGCTAGCCTCGCCATGCTCACCTCCTGCAATGTGCAGCTCCACACACATGTCCCTGCTCCTCTGGGGCAAACGCCTTTCCTCCTTTATCACACTAGTCCAAGAACCACGTCATCTTTCTGGATGGGATGTTTGAGATTGCTCCCTTCCCTGTGTATAGATTACAGAAGCTGCTTCCAGCTGCAGGCCTGAAGACTTCCTCCAAAATCACTTAGTAGCTACTACTACCTTACCCCAAATTCAGAACCATCTCTCCATTATACTGTGCTTTCCGAGTCTGCTTTTTACATCTGCCTGTTGACTCTTGTTCTCTATTTATTCCATGAGCTCTTCAGGACAGTGATGGCCTTTTGCTTTTCCATTTGGCAGGGACAGAACTATAGTCACTTATTAGAACCACCTGGAGCTATAGCTATTGTCTGTGTGCATAGGCGTGTATATATGTTTATATAGAAGAATCTTAAACCCTCACCTGACATCAGAGGCAACAGGATACAAAAACTTCCCTACAGAACAAAGACTCTTGATAGAGGAAAGCAACAGGTAAGGAGCAAGAGCGCCAATTGTGTTCTCTCCTCCTTTGGCTTACCATCGTTGACCTTTCCTTTCCTGCAAATTGGGCATAAGCACTAGCATAGGCAAAGTATTTATTAAGGAACAAAAAGACATACAACTGAGGAGAGAAAAAAAAAATGCATCTTTCTAATGCAACGCACCAACTTAGCCAGGATGCTAGGGAGAGGAAATGTCCTCCTTTTGCCTCAGGAAGAGCTGAAAGTGCAAGTATGTGTGTCTATAACACCCAGAAAGGCAAAGACATAAAAAGTCCTTTCCAAGATCCTAGGTCTTTCTCAGAAGACCATCTGTTCCCACTGAAGGACTTACTTCCCCGTTAAAGTTTCTACCTTTTTACTGTTTATCTGCCACCCCAGGAACATCCACCACATTTCTGGGAGGAAAAGGAAGAGCTGAACTTCAGTTTGATGAAAGGCCATTGCACTCCCTGACAGTCCTTCCCAAATCCCCCAGTCTCCAGCAGGCCATCGGGTGATGACAGAGTCAATCAGCTAAACATCCAGTTAAACTAAATGTATCAGTACAAATTCTCCATGGCTAAACAAGCACAGAGAGCATACAGCTGGAGAAAGCCACTTTTTAATGCTGCTTCTCTCAATGTGCATGTTTGCAGCTTGAGAATTATTATCGCAGACTGGGACAAAACTAAGGCTGCAAAAATTTGCAGGCAGCAAAATATAAAATGAGAAACAGCCCTACAAGCACAGCAAGCCACTACGTGTTCTATATTCATTGAATATTATCTCCAAGAACATACTTCTGTCTCGCCAAACACTTGTTGAATGCTTAAGTATTTTAATGTATAGGGTTTATTAGATCACTTTTTGGAAATCTTTCCAAGAAAATTGATCTGGTAAAGTAATCGCTGTTTCAGGGAGCATAAGTGATCTGTGGAAAGCCACATGTGTGCTGGAAATATTTGACTTTTTAAAAGAGTTATTGGAAGGGCAAGGCAGAAGAGGATATAAACAACATCCATAAAACCCTAGGTTTGAGGGAATCAGAAGAAAAGTAAAAAGGTTCAAGAAGGCACATCAGTTCTAATAAAATCAGACTTCATAAGATTTGATTTTTTTAAATCATTTGTACGGTTATTATAGGAAAAAAAGCATATCTGGGCCAGAGAATTCCAAGTGCAACTCACTGTTTCCAGATGCTTGTATATTTTTTCCTGTTTTTCTTCTCTGATTTATGTGAGACAGGCACACACTTTGATGGAAACATTTTAAAATTATTTACGTCCAACAGTTGATCTGCAAAGAGGTGTAAATGGCTTGATTTTTTGCAGTCAGACTGTCGCCTCCTTCCTTGAAAACGTCTAGGACTATGTTACCCACAGAGCGTCATCTCGAGGGCAGCACAGCTCCATCCATAGCGGCAAACAGCAGACAAGCATGAGGAACAGAAATATACTGAAATCAAGCCGTGCGGGATGCGGACGCGGTGCAGAAGCAGGATCAGCCAGCTGCCTCTTGGACCAGCGGTGCCCGCTCCCCTTTGCTCCCAACGCAAAGGTGGGAGCCAAGTGCTTTTTAAACAAATTGGACACAGGCCTCATCACGTCACCGTGGCCAGCAGAAACAGGAAAGCTGCATTGAACATAAAATGCCAAAAGCCACCTGATGTTTTTTCTATTTTATTACTTGCAGCAATTCAATATTTCC
Source organism: Tinamus guttatus (assembly GCF_000705375.1). Next base: position 914,750 of record NW_010576792.1, on the reverse strand, counting down.
CTACTGTTTTTACTTGCTACAATTTACCTGCTTCTCACATTTCAACATAGAGGCTAATCCTCTATTTAATCAGTACCTATATCATAGATATAACCCGTCACTGCAAAACCAGCCCACTGCTGAGAATTAAATACTCGATAATAGAGCACTATGTTAATTTGTGCTTCAACTCGTTTCCTCTTGGGGAACAAACATCTGGTTAAAACGTTTACACCAAAAAGCTCTCTGAACAAGATGCAAAATGGTGAACAAATCTCATATGTATTTTTGAGTGCAGTTTCATAGATACAAAAAACAAACACCACACACTGCTGCCAAGAGACCACAACCGCAATTCTTTCTGCAGATAATGATGTTCTCTATTTTGCTTTCTTATAAAAAATCATTGATGGAGTTTATGATTCAAACTCCAGATAAAGTGCCTGAGTAATTTAGGAATTATGTAAGTAATAAGTAATTTAGGAATAAGTAATTTAGGAATAATGAAAAACCAAGTAATCAAGACATATTGCATGCAACAAATTATAAAGTTTGCAATCGGTGATGGGTATATTATGAGCAGCTATATGGTCAGTCTCACAACTTCACAGGAGAGAAGAGCTTTGTAAAACCAAGTAAGGGCCACAAGGTTATGTGACAATAGGTAAATTCTGGATCTGCAGTAGGCAGACATGTCAAAACTCACATCTCCTCCTTTTACAGTTCTTCCTTGGCTCAAGTGCAGAAATCCTTCAGTCACGGTAGCAGCACACAGGGGAAGCTGTGTCTATGGAAAGTATTAGCACACTGCAGCTTTTCCAGAGTCCTGAATTGCAATCTCTCTAAGAAAATCTGTTTTGGTAAGGATCAGCCTCACACAACTGCTTTACAAAACACTAAAATAACCAAATGAAACTAATCACTTCAGAAGCTGTAGGAGACACCCTTGCCTCCTGCACAGCACACACAAGCCCAAGAATACAGCAAAGGGAATTCTTTTACATATATATTTGGCACATCACAAGTATGTGACACTAAAGACATTAGACACTAAAATAAGAATTCACAATACTGATTTCATTCAAAGCAATCCCACTTGAGAACAATTCTGACAACCCAAAAACAGTTTTACACTGAAAATACTTTTAAAATCGTCTTTTCTTTGAATTACAAGGAACATCCTAGCTCTTATGTTCTGCTTCCTAGTTTAATGTTATGGGGTGTTACTTGGAAAAAAGTTTGGGGAGAGCTCCAGGCTGCCTGTGGAGAGGAAGCTCTGGGCTGGCCGGCCAAGGCAGGGAGCGTGGCAAGGGAGCCTGGAGTGGCTTTGGGAGCATAGAGGAACTAGAAAGCATGGGAAGCAAAGGACACTTCCAGTACGAGCAAAGCTGCTGTGCACCTAAAACCAGTTTTCCAATGCAGAGCAGTCCAATGGAAGGTGAGAAAGGTGGATGAATTCCAAAAAGTCTCACTATGTAAAAGGAAAGGCAAAGGGAGCACTAGAAGAAGTATCACAAAACTCTAGCTATTGCAAGACACCAAAAAAGCCTACATAACATTGAAAACAGACTTGGAACAGAAGGTCAACAATCTAGGAAATGGAAATACATTTTGTTTCTTTCAGAATAAAAACATTAAGGTGGAATGACATTTCATGGGTTGGAATAGATATTGTAAAACAAATTCATCCCAGCAAAAAGGTCTGCAAACTCCCCTTTAAAGAAATAGCAATCACCATACATTTTCTATTTGATTGCTAAGATTAAAAGCATCGCTACCAGTACAGCCCAGTATTATTTAAATGCTGTAATATACCTAGAAGAGTCCTGCAAATGTTAAAGCTTACAAAGCGGAGCTAACCTCATTAGCTGCCTGCAGCATCACTTCAATTCATTATGTCACACGAGCCGGGCAAATTCATGTGAACACATCTCAGATTTCCAAAAGGCAGTGTTACAGCTCCCCGGGTGCATCTTGGCAGCACTGTTTGTGTAACCCTATGTCAGGCTCTGCCGGTGCTCCGATTATAAAGCTTTATTTCTAGGATTTTTAAAAGTTGACTGGAAAAGCGTACTTTGACCTCAAAGTTAGCATTAAGGTTTTATCTTTAGAAACCCTGGAAAACTGAGAAGGCCTCAACATCTAGAAAAATTTCACAGGGAAGAAAGAAAAAAAACAATAGATTCAAATTAAAGGAAGTGCTAACGGGTTTATTTCTCTCAGACATACAGGCAAGCTCACTAGGCCAGAAACTCTATCTAATTATAGATTTTCCAAATCTAAGAAAGTCTAAGCTGAAACCTCAAGCATTTTTCAAAATCATAATAGATGTCTGCAACTGAAGAGTGAGAATCCTTATAAAAATACTGCCACAATCTAAATAAATGCTATTAAAATGCCAAGAGATTGAAAGATAAGGTTAAATACACACAAAAAATTGTATCTGCAGATGGTGACAGCAGACCAGTTCACAGCTGTGTTGTCCTACAATATAAAAAACAATTAGAACCCAAGACTACCTTTTCTTTCCATAGCAGCAGTCACTCTACCTTGGACACAGGAGCAGCAGCAAGTTGGCAGCAGCTCATCCCATTTAAGCGGTAGCTGGCAAAACCCAATTGAGATTTTGTCCAAGGGTTTCTGGCTTGTTTTTCTCTGTGCTTTACAATATAAGATGCAAGAAGCTTCCACTGTATTCCTCTTTTTTTCTGGGGTTTTACATCCAATTTTATCATTTTATGACTACATCCTATTTTGTAAGTCGTCCAAGAGCTCTGGCCCCACTGTGCACAGAGGGTGCATGCACATACACAGGGTGCCTGGGGTGCAGCTCGGCAGTCTGCTGGAGACCCACATGTCAGGAGTTATCCAAACATCGCTTAACACAGGAGCGGCTGCCGCTTGCAAACTCCCCAGGGGCCCAGGCACAACATGGTGATAAAAACATCACATTAAGGACTACAAACGCATATCTGGGAAACACAGGATAACCCCCTCTTTCCCAAATCAGATGTAATTTGGGTATCTTATTTAAATAGCCAGGAAAATATTAGAATTTCCCAGTATTTAAAAAAAAGGAGAAAAAAAAAGGGGGGGGGGGTCATATGTCCCATTAAAACAAAAGAAACAGCAGCTGAGACCTATGACTCTTATCCAGACTCAGATGTGCAGTATTACATATCAGTCCTTCTGCTAATTACTGGCATGCAGCAGAAGGCAGACATTGGAGTGCAGCTTCCCCGGGGCATACAAAACAGGCACTCCATTGCCCTAAACGTCTAAACATGAGCCAAGGAGGACGCTTCCAGATGGAAATAACCCTATCTGAAGATGGGAGGACAAGATATCCAATAACTTGGTAAGAACACAAGCTTTTCCCAAATAGTTTCTGCAAGCCATGCAAAGGTGCCCAACATTAAAGGCTCTTTGATACAACAGAGACAAGTTCCAGACGTGAAAACGGGAAGGCGGAAAAGCTCAGACAGAAATGAGGCTCACAATTAACATGAATAATTAGCCCCAGGAACAGCTTCTTCACAGACTGCTGTGAACTACTTATGAGTGTATAAAAGCATCAGTGTTTAAAGCTTTTTAAATCAAATTTGCCAACGCAAAAGGTATTTTTGACAAATAAATCCCAAAAACAACAAAACAAACAAACCAAAAAAAGCTAAAGATTTACTTTGGGAATTGCTAAAATTATTCTTTTTTCAGAAGGAAAAGATCCCCCATGGCAGCCAGAAGGAAGCAAAGAGGGAACAGGGAGACAAGAAGCAGAAATTGGAATGCTTTTTAAATTTTAAAATATTTTTTTTAAATATCAAAAGCTTAACCCAACCCAAGCCTTAAACATGGGTAACACGTAAGGTAGGGTTAGCTCATGTGCATATGCAGTTTTAAACCAGATCTATTTAAGCAAGTGTCAGCCAGACCACATTTCTTGTCAGCTTTAGGTATTTGAGACATAATTGTTATTTACCAAAAGGCAAATTTTTTTCCCCATGCCAGCCTATGCCCCAAGGTAGGATGAAGGGCCTGTAATAGACTTTCCTGGTTCCACCTTTTCATGTTGCTGTGGGATCCGTTACTAGATTTTCTAATTTATTGACTATGACATCACCGATGCTTTTCCTTCCCCGGCGCACAAGGAAGGCGACATTTGGCTCAATGTAGCAAAAGCTGTGGCAGCGATGGAGCAATGTTTGGCTCCAGGTCTGCCACTCAAACAGCAGCTCAGCCCAGGAATGAGGAGCCCATCTCCTTCCCAGAGCCAGGTTTTTGGGAGGAGAAACAAGTTCCTGGTAGGCACTGATATTTAGACAAATAGGGAAACACAGTCTTAGCTCGTTACCTGAAATTTACAGTATTTGTGGGCAAAATAGCAGAGCTGGCCTGGGCTCTCCTGCTGTCACCTATGAGTCACCAGCATTTAGCAAGGGACTTCACAGGCAGGACTGACGATATACAATAGCAATGGGTCCTCTTCATCTGTTGAGCTGCATTAACAGACACCAAGTATTTATATACGAAATATTTATTCACCTTCTGAACAACTGCCAAATTGCCTGGAAAGCAGAGAGAGAGGGGAAATGCACAAAGTCAGAATACTCCTCCCAATCCCCAACCTGAAGCATGGCCGTGGCTGAGAAAACACAAGGAAACCCTCGGTTTGAAGCAATGCGAAAGCCAGAGGAGCAGCATCGCAGACATGCTTTATATAGGTGGGCTCATCTAGAAACATTTGTGAACTCTAACGATCAAATTTCAGGAGAAAAGGTAGTCCGATCTTATGAACAGAGTCAAAGCAGTGTCAGATGCGTAATAAAAGCCTATTTAAATATGCATCTTCCCAGTGCAGTTTGATAGGGATACCACAGGCTACATAGAAAATGTTTACTTTTTACATCAAAATTATGCTTTAAGAAAATTCAGCCACATGTATGGCTGAACACATGAGACTTAGGAAATGCCACTCATTTTTGTGTGTACATCCTTAATTCAGTCCCTTATATTATACCACATGGGTGACTCCTTTTCCCCAAATGACACCTGCTTGCCTCAGTGCAAAGATTGGACGATGCTCAACAAATAATCTCAAATGTTTTGTTTAATTTACAGACATGTTTGCATGCTTCTCAAAACCAAGCATGAAAACCGAATTATAAAAATATCCTTGTAGCACATGTGACATTTGACATAGAAATATCTGTGTACTTAATAGCATCCCTCAATGCAATTTCATTAGTATGAAAATAAAGCATTATTTGCATTTTAGAGATTGTGAAGTGCATGGAAACACACTTGCCTAGAAAGTCTTTCTTCACAGAAAGAGACGGTGTTCCCAACAGATAGAAAATTTATGGAATGTATTTGTTAAAATTAATCAGTTTGTAAAAGTCATTAGTACTTGGAAGTTGTTTAAATAACAAAAGATTATCATAAAGGGGAGCAGAGAGTCATTCTGTTTCCAAGTACCAAATTTGTCCTCTCACACCCAGAATTGCAAGAGCTATTTAGAGGAAAGATAAACTTCTGTCCTATTCCTGGAACACAAAATGCTACTTTATCTGAAGAAGATATTTAAAATAAGTAAGCTCGACAAACATCCAGTACTGAATATTTCATTTTAAACAAATCAGTAAATTTACAAGCGACAAAAAGATGACTGGTAAGCAAAGGATGAAGCCATCTTAAAAGAATTTGCTTCTAGCTCTACCTTTAAAAGTAACTATACCGTAAATATTTTTTACCATGTGTCTTTTTCCTTTGGTATCACCTAAATAGGTATTTTTCCACATAATTCATACTACAACAATAAGAAACTGTATTTATAAATGAGAATATGAATGATTTAGTGGCTAAAACTCCTCTACTTGTCATGCAGGCATTGCAGAAAAAAGGCATTCTGCAGTGCCCTTCCACCTCTGAAACCCTTCTGATCTCCAGTTCCAAACTGTTAGGCAGTTTCCTTTCTTACAAGCTGCATCATCCTGAAATACCAGGAAGTTGCAGTAGAAATGAAATGGTCTTTTCACAATGTGCTTCCTTCTGAAAGCCTACTAAAAACATAATCAAATAATTTCTCTCCAAAGCTTGTTAATATGCATAAAAAATAGCTATTTTGGATTAGAAAGTTGACATCAAAACTTATGCTCTTATAAAAGAATCTGGGATCATATAAATTAACATGTACAACTACTCTTTCAGAGAATGAGATCCCTTTAATTAGCCCACTAAACCAACATACACAGTTGTGAAACCTGTGTCATTAGAAGCCTTTATCGTTAATCTATTTGGAAGCATTTTTCAGTTTTCTTCACAAGGTATCAGCAGGTCTTTAATAGCAAGCTTTTTTAGCAAATGTTCTGGTACCACCCATCTGGTAGGTGTTAGGGTTGATCTTTCCTCAACATTCATAAAACCCTCTCTTCTCTATTGCATGTTATGAATATCGGCAACTGTCTAGAAACAGCTATGCTTAGATCTGGCAAGACCCTCATGCCTGGAAAATGTTGCATGCTATTTTTCAGTAAAACCAAAGGAAAATGAAAAAGGTTTTAAATTTCACAGGAGAGCACAAAAGACCTTTTTTAAAAATTAGCCTTTGTCTTAGAATTATTGAAAGTATCATCAGCAGATCGCTTGTTCAGTAAAAAATTGGATTTCTGTGTTTATTTCATTGAGAGGAAAATACGAAGTGTATGTGCTATAAATAATGCGTTTTGCTGTTCAGTTTATCACAAAAAGTGGCTTGAACCAAGTTGTCATTTTACGTTCTAGTCACTTTTAATACTTGCAGACTTGTCTCCTTAAATATCTTTCAGAAATGGAAAGGTGAAGCTAAAATATCCATAAAAGGGATGAGAGAGGAGGAACCACTTTTTCTATATCCAAAGCAGAGCAAAACAATTGCAACAGTAATTATAGCCTTTCTCTTTCAAAGGAGACTTTAAACCAATTGTCCTGAGGCCACTGAGATTTAGTTACAGTGGCCATTCAAAACTGCAATTTATTGCTTGCTGTGTTTTCCTTGAAACAAGATACTTGAGAGAGCCAGTTGCTTGGCGTTAAAAGCTTGATTTTCAAAGTAAATTTGAAGAATGATTCCAGATTTGGACATGGCCAGTCTTCTTATTACTGTTCACGTATTTTCCTTGGGCTAAGAAAACAATTCCAGATTCATTTTTAATTGTGACCATAACAAATGAATAATGTGCTCAAGTAAACAAACAGCTAAAAAATCAATATCAGATAGTTCTGCTCCTACATTCTTCATCTTGGCCTACACTGAGCTTGTATTATTGCCACCTATGGAAAACAGCTTATATTAAAGCTATCATTAACTTTCAAAATACTATACTTAGAATATTGTTCATTATTAACTCTTCAAGCAATAACTTCGAATGCTACTGAAACATGTAAGAATGTTCCATTCATACTTTGAAGGCAAAGTAGTCGTCCCAAGTCAATTTAATGAATAGATGTGTGTGTTCATATACATTTGTAAACATATGTATTTAGATAGAGACATTCTTCTGCCTCACTCACATTTATCTTGAAGCCCCAAGTATGCATATATACTTCTGCTTAGCTTCTGCATATACAACGCATCTTTGGGAACCTGAGCTAATGAAGAATACGTGTAGGACTTTAAGGCTGAGATTTTTTCAGGCACCAAGTGCTGACCTAACTTGCAGAGGACTGAAATTCGTGATATGATCAGGGCAAGTAGAACCTGTTGCTGGAAGGGCAGACAGTGCTTTGAAACCCTGGAGAAAACACTTGGTGCTCCCCAGAACTGCATTTTTATCCCGTGGCGATCACTCAGACGCACACTGATGGGATAAAACCTTTGGAAAATGAGAACCCCCTTCACTAAATGCTCAGCATATAGCAGTCAAACCCACCTCTCTGGAACTAGCAGAACAGATGAGGATTTGCCCAAATTCCATCCCAAGTAAACAGTAAATAGCATATGAGCTATGGATGTTTCCTCCCTAGAGACAGAACGGTGTTTTGCAAGGAAATTATTAACAAAGTAGAGCAACAGAGGTGATATACGAAAGGGCATAAGTGGTGGGCCAATTTAAATGAAAAAAGGAAGTCAAACAAAAGACAGAAGGAATGAAAGGAAGATGGTAATAAAGTTCGTGTTAGACTAAAAAAAAAAACAAAGAAAAAAGCACTTAAGAGATGAAAAGGCATGTGCTGCACATGCAGCTACATTAGATTGTATGACCTATAAAAGGGTGGGAATGGGGAGGAGGGTATCCTACCTCGGAGAGCTTTGCAGGCAACTGGTTTAACAGGCTCCTGCCAGGTCCGCCCCTCTTCCGAGGCTTTTTTATCTCAGGGATGTTCCTCTTCCCTAAAGCCACATCACAGGGCAAGAGGCAGCACACAAACCAGGGACATGGAGGCTCCCTCCCCACTTGCCCTGCTTCTCTGACGCTACCACTGCCCTAACTGGTCCCCATGAGACGTTCACATCCAGCAGCACGTCTCACATTAGGGAGGACACAAAGAGCTTCCTGCATTTCTTCTCATCCCTCTATTTCTCCTACCACAACTGTAGAAAATGCCGAAATCCCTGTGCAGTGCAGCTGCTTAGAGGAACAGGCAGGGAACAAGCAAAAAACATCAATTTAAGGTCAGCTCCTCAGAGATCCCCCCAGCTAAAGAGGTACCACAATTATTTTACTTAGTTTTTCTTCTCTGTTCACCAAGATTAACATTTCCAATCTGCCTCTGCAGTGTTCTCTGATGATGGAAAAGGCTTCAGCAACACCAAGCACTAACACCACTAACAGCACCACATAGTTGCAAGGACCGGAGTTGCTTAGGAAACGCTCCTGCGCAGTCATCAAGCACCCATCCCACCCAAACTTTTGAAATATGGAAAATGGAAAGAGCCCTAAAGGGGAAAAAATGACAATACTCCTTTGAATAACAAGAGCTAAATAGCAGTGATCCCACCTCAGTTTCTGAGACAGGTCCATAGACTACGCAGCTGCTCTTGATTCTTCCCATCATCACTAATAGTAAATGACTTGGATGTATCAGATGTAGACATTAAATAAATTCAAATCTAATTTTCCTATCAGAAGTAATTAGTACATTTTTTGCACCCTTGCCAGGTACCACTCTCACTATCGATTATCCTCACTGACGCATATATTAGATAATGGGAATAAGTATATGTTTTCCACTGTCTAACAAGACAGATTTATTCTCCAAGGACTATTATCTACAACCTTTCTTCTTTTAAGAAAAAGAGAATAGATAAGCAATATTCGTCATCTAGTTCATCTGTTACTCTTCACTATTGCTATTTTTGCCTGAATCATCCCAATAGCCTTAAGACAGAAAGGTTAGTAACACACCATGAATCAAGTCTGTACTTCTGACTAGCAAATCACACAAGGCTTTTTGCCACAGGTAGTAGTCCAGCTTTGTCTTTTTTCTCACCTACAGCTTCATTATTATTACTACTATCAACTCTACTCATTCATCCAAAGTAATTACACCCCAGAAGGAGAGTAAGCTAGTTATAAACATTTGCTTATTCTTAACTCCTTCCTCTATGCTTAGTTTCCATTGCAATTAGAAAGCTTTTAATTAGTGAGCGTCTACTGATAACAGGAAGGAAATGTTTTAAAAGTGCAAAGACAGACTCCCAGATAGGAACCAAGTTAAAGCAAAAAGAACATATGAAGCGGTTTTTCATTATACATCTCAGCTGTGAAACATAGTAGTGACTTCCCAGTATCTTGTATCACTGACTACAATCTCTGCTTTAGAGAAAGGGCACTGTCTGAAGATCAAGTATTTTTTCCTATCCAACAAAACCTTTTATTTCCAATATGAGAAAATAGGTGTTTCAAACTAAGTTGCATGCCAAAAGTATTTCTAAATTGCTGAAGCGTTGCTCAAAATATTTGCTAGAAATGACAGTCACCGGCTTTTGCCCTACAATTCCTTCAGTGCTGTTTGGCTATGACCTGCTCCCCAGACCACAGTGGTTGGGCAACATGCTCAGGTCTGGTTCAGCATGAGACCAGTCCCCAAACTGAGCCAACCTAAAAGCATCTGTGCAGCAAATACAGTGGGAAGAGCAAACCCCCATTACCAGACTTGGGCAGTTTGGAGGCCTTTGGGGGGTTAGCAGGGCTGTGATACTTGCACCTCACATGTAGGATGGTTGGGAAGCTTAAGCAGCTCTGGATCAAGTGAATGGTCTTTGAACTGATGCCCCCAAACCACTTCTTACTGCTACATGCAAAGCTGGTGCACAGCCCAGGATCTTCTCTGGAAGAAAGTTCAAGGGATTGGCTCACCTACCTGCTTTCTAGACAGTGGTCTTGCCCTTGCTCAGGTATTTTTATGACTTTTGTAAATTAAAATTAAGAATATACTGACTTTAATAATGAGCACAAATAAATAATGGTTAGAATGGATTACTATAAAACTTATTTTCACAGCACAATAAATCAGATACTTTTATACAGAAAATACACACATCAGTGTAGCCAAAACTAGCTCATCGATAACTTGTGAAAATATTCCTGACCTTTCCAGACATATTTTCCTGTCCTCTTCTCCCTGCATTATTTTGTTTTGTAATACCCCTTCCACTTGTCTGAGCCTGATAAGCTCCTGGGACCAAGTCTGACCTCTAAAACAGGATTGCCAGACTTTAGTGGTCACTGAAAACCAAAACAGTGCATCTACAACCAACTTGCTAAACTCGCTCTTATCACAAGCTATTTTAATTGTCCTAGAGAGCCTCCTTTCCTTTCCTAGGTTCCTTTCCTCTGTAATAGCGGTTACATCAACATTTCATGTCATTTACATTCGTAACATTCACTTTTTCCACATTTTCAAGCATTATTCTGAGTATACACTGCTTTAAAATAGTGTACTGCAAGAGTGAACAGTAAATTTGCTTTAATCACCTGCAACACACTGTGCCATTCTCTCTAGCATCACAGGGAAGGATGACTTACTTGACAATCTAAATGAACAGATCTACTCCTAGCAGGTTGGGTGCATCAATTCTCACCTACTTATCCAGTTCTATTAGTATCGTAAAAATTTAAAATGATGCGAAGGGCCGCAAAATGAGAGAAAAAAAAAGAGAGAGTTGTGTAACACATTTTGGAATAGTTTATATAATTCATCATTACTTTTTGCTTGGTAAATCAATGCGTAAATAAATCCTTTCAGCCACCAGTAAAATAAAATACTTCATTGCAAAGGAAATACAAGCATACTCCTCTAGATAGATATCCTTCATTGTCAGAAAGTTAATTTGTTATAAATTTTTTTTGGTAAATAAATTTTTACTTCCTTTGGGAACTCAGAGATTTATTTTACGAGAGAGCAGAGAGGCTTCTCTGCAATTCACAGCCATAAAATAAACCAGTATTAGACTGTCAAAACCTACATTTGCAGAGAGATTAAGGAGTTACCATGTATTAGCCTCGAGAACATAACCTGCCCTTCAACCTCCCTATTATTCTATCTCCTCACTGTGTTCACAAAACAAACAAAAAACATATCTTAAAACTGTTCAAATCTTTTTTTTTGATCTTCAGCTTAAAAAGATTCCCTGTGAAAGTGGCAAGCATATATAGCAAGCATATGAATTAGATAATGTATTTCAAGTAATACAGGCTGCTTCGTATTAGCTAACACCTGATGTTTCATTTGGACATTTCACAACGCCAGGTTTCACCTGTGCAGAAATGTTTACAGCCTTGCCTGGGTGATGGACTGCTCACTCTCTCACATATATGAATGTGAATTATCCTTGGCTTCTCCTGATTTAACTCTTATAATTTATGTACAATTTATGTCAGCTGTGCATCTGAAGGATCCGCTCTTTATCAGAGGGTGTATTTTCACTTTGAAGACACAAACCAATTTTGGCCTTATTGTTCTCTTCAAACTTTTCTCCAAACAACAGACAGAACAACAAATTAGCAAAACAATTTCATTTTGTACTGAACACAAAGTGTTTCCCCCAACAAATATATTCTCTCACTTTTTCTAAGAGACATTATCTTTCCCTGGCATGAAGAAGGTTATGCATGAGCAAGCACGTTGTCCTGAAACACATCTCTCAAAACCAAACCAAGGAAGGAAAAGCAATACTTTGACTGAAGTATTTTACTTTATCACAGTTGTAAAACAGAAAGAACAGAATCCCATACTGTGCTTGTATTTAACAGACAAAAAAACCTTTACATACTGGAAAAATAGGCATTAGAGTCAGATCCTATCTACATTCCATCGAGAATATAGTTTTAACACAGGGTGTATTCTAGCTTTGCAGATAGAAGTCTTCAAGGACGTAACCAAAAATGAAAGGAAGACAGAAAGATTTGAACTAGGAACTGCAGAACGCAGGACCAGGGCCAAGGGCTGCATTCCCTAAAAGCAGACAGATCACTGACAGTGAGAGGTTCCCATTCCCATTCTAGCAATACTTTCCTTGTTTTCCTGAAGATAGTAAGATGTTGAAGACAAAATAAGAGTCCCATTCCCAGTATTGACAGTCTAAATATTAGCCATTTTTGAATGAGCTTACATGGTATGACCCTTAAAATATTCTAAGATTATTTTCACCCTGATCGATTCAGGTTCACATTTTCAAGACTAGATGGAAGCCGGTGAAGTCTACACTGAGAAGGACCATGCTTTGTGTGTCATGCTCATACGCAGCATAAGCTGCCCTGTCACAGACCAGCTAGAGAAATTTATTGTCTATATAATGAGAAACAGTAACTTTTCAAGTGAAAGATGAGATTTTTATTAGATGACCTAAGTCCAGATATCGAAGTTTCAAAATAGATCCTCATCTACCATAGCATTAATAAATGAACAAAGTCTCCCCCATCATTAAATACACACAAGCAGCAGCAACAGAAGAGCCTTTCTAGCCCTGACGCAAGGTCAGAACACACTGAAAGTTTCCATACTTTTCCACACCATGTGTAAATGCTGCCTAAGGACATATTTGAAACTGAGCATCTGAATTTAGGAGTATGGATTTCTCGCATTATGTACATGGCTTGGTGTATTTCAAAAAAGAAATACACTGTTATGGGTCTTAAAAATAAACACACTCAGACACATTACATATTTATATACAACTGCTATTCCTATTCTTCCCAGTAATGCCATCTAACCCAACGCAGAAGCTAAACCCAGATTAAGTGTTATCATAATAGTCAGCAATCATGCCAAAAATAGAAGAAAAATAGCTGCAAATAAAGCTAGCTAAAGTTTTGTATATTAATTTCTCCTAGATACGGCACAAAATACTAAAAGGCAAAAATGCAAGTTCAGTCAGTTTGTTTGTGGGAGGCAGAAATTTAACAGAGGCCTGTGTGTATTTAGGCAACATGTTCACATAACAAGCATGGCTAGAAAGTGCCATTTCAAAAAATAGTACATTGACATTCTTTAATAACAACTATTTGTCTGAATCACAATGATGTAAATCCTGTAATTTCTGGTGAACAGATAAAATTCTGACTCCCCAAAAGATTGAAAGATAGACAACAGAAAGGGAAGCATTACCAAAGAGTGTTGCTTTGTATCCATAAACACTAATTGCAGAAGAGCATGTCTACGCTAAGTCTTAGAGCTGCCCCCAATGTTCAGTTGCATCTTTCCTGTGTCTGGACACCAACCTGGGTTCAGGCCAGCAGTCAACACAATATGTGCTGCAAAACAAACTTTTGCATTAACTTTTCACTCTCTGCAAGTAAAGTAATTTAAACTGTTCCAATAAGCAGTTATAACATAAAATAAGGATGATTCAAAGGTAATTATAAAGCATGATCAATAAATAATGGATTTGATTCTGTAATCTTAAGCACTGACAGTCCACAGTCCTGTATGAATGACTCCATTAGCTTTGGTAATCAGGAATCCCATCCAGAGCATCTTCATGAATTTAATCATTTCCTTTAAATATCTAGTGCTGAATACTGACTGTGATGACACAAACCCAGACAGTAACATGACGTACCGCAGTCTCATCAGGCATTTCCTTCTTTTGCTGAAAACTGCTCTGGAAGCAAATCTACCCAAGGATTGATGCAGAAAGCTCACGTAAGTAACAGCCTCAGTACATTATAAAGTCTTTTCCTCAACTTTCACAGTTATCAGTAATCCCAGAAGATATTTTGTATGGTCTACAATTCCTAATATACAGCAAATTTCTGAAGCAGACCATTGCAGCTGGTTGGAAGTCCCTCTATTTGGGAATACTCAATTGCAGGATCAAGGCCTCAGTCTGCAAACCCAACAAGCCAGCAGTTTTCCACTTCCTTTAGAAGTCATGCATAGTAGTACTATGTTGTCACCAAACACAAAAGGCTGTTTTCACCATCCTTGTAATTTAGAAAGAACTGTATTTTAAATAAAGTAAGAAATTTTTAGAGATGCATCTATGCTAGCAGAATTTCTTCAGTTTACTTGAAAGTAGATTAACTTGTGGACAGACATGTCCTGTTTTGGACAACTTGCATCTTCAGGATGTTAACACCACAAGAAAGGGTTAATGCCCATGCTGTCTTGTCCTCAGAGATCAAGCACAAAGTTTGGAATCACCCCCGATTTCCCCAGGGGAAACAAGGGCTGAGTACAATTTCAGCCATGTGCTACAAATTGTGAAAATTATCATCAAGCACTTCAAAGTGGGAAGAATTAAAATACAGGCCTTTAGGTGGTCTAATGCTCACCACTCACCAACACCTCTAATGGTTTTGGCAATTACAGAGATCTCATATATGAGCAAACACCTTTTTTTTTTTTTTTTCTTTTTCTTTTTGAGCTGCTGAGCACATACAAATGCATGTTACCCACTTGGGGAGGCAAGCAATTAAGACAAATTAGAAAACAGTTGCATGTGCCTTCTTCACCACAAATGCCTTATAAAGGACTTGCAGTGACCCAAAATGTGAACAATAAGGACTATGTTAAAGGCTGCTGTCACCGAGACAAAGAGCAAAGAGCCTGCAGCTTTGTCCACATTCATCTCCAGAAACTCAGCAAATTGGGCTGTCATGCATCCGGTCCCCTCCCCAGCAATCCCGCCAACCTCTGCCCTTTTGCCCCCACACATTAAATCGAAGCATGAAGGAGCAGGATCTTAAGCAAGGAATACTACACTTTAAAAGCTGACCCAAGCTCTTTTTCTCTGCCCTTTCATTTTGATCTCATGGTGATGTTTAAGCTTTTTTTTTTCTCAGATATTTGAGTTTCTCAACCCCTAGGCCTCTCCTGATGCATTTCAACTCTCTGCATTTTTGTTTTGCACATTTCAGTGATGGGTAAAGTGTTTTGTACTTTACCAATAAACTTAAAAATGGCCTGTTTGATACAGGAGTTCTAGAGTATTTAATCATAAAAAATACTGTATTTTTTTAGCTCTCAAATTATGAATATTTTAATAAGGTCTGAAATAGTAAAGCAATTATCACTAGTTTAAATAGTAATTTTGTACTTGGGTGTAATTTATCATTAGCGACAGGGACTGTGCAAGCAGCCTTTTCACTCACCCACACACCACCATCCTTCCTTAAACAGCTGCAGTAAGTACCTTGTAAGTACTTTGTAATTGGGCGTTCAGCTTCTCTTAAGCCCCTAATACTGACACAAAGATTAATGACATTTGACACTGTGAGGGAATAATAGCATGAACCATCACGCCACTTTATTTGAAATTAAAATTCTCTACTCTTCTATAGTTACCTTTGAATGTGCCTCTGGCATAAACGTTTCAGATCAAAAAGCATGGGTGCGATCTGCCTGGTTCACGACTTAAGTAATGAAATACTGAATTTTCTACCTGAATTTTAACCACTTGACAGATTTTAAAACAAACTGGTTGTGTCGGTGTAGCCATAGAAGGATGTATGACCCAAACTTTTACTAATAGTTCAAGTGTCCACAAGCTTTTGTACCTATTTAAGAGAAAGAAAGAAAAAATTACATTTCTACGTTAGGACTGAAAGCTTGTAACACCCTTGTATGAGCTATAAAAATTCTTGCTTGAACAATTTTACTTGTGGAAACATGTTCAATTCATATAAAGGAAAGAAGAAAAAAGCTGTAGAGAAAATAGCATTATAACACACAAAACTTTTTATGAAACAGAGCAGTGGAACCAAGGACAGAGTACACAAACTCTGAATTTTTGTGCATCTAACAGTCCACACTAAAAGCACAGACAGGCAGTTCCTGATGACTAAGCAGTTAATGTCTCTCTTTTGTACATAGTGATCTAATATCAGACATAATTATTCAGGTCTTTCCAACACCTTAGTAGAAAAAGTGCATACATTTGTATGCAAAAGATCGATATTTTCAAACTAATTATTCAGCTCTTCAGACAGGCCATTCCAGAAATTAGTCATCTTTAAAAGTGATATTTACAGAGGAAAAGGATTTTTGCAGTGTGCAAACAGTGATGGAAACAGAACCTTTGAGAACTCTGGCTATACTATGCTTTCCTTCTTTAAATTGGAAAACCTGATTTTCCTACTCTATTTTTCATGGCTAATATTATAGAAAGGTACCAAAATAATGTTCTAGTAACTCAAGAAGGAAATTTGTCTCCGAGAAAACAACATTCATTCAGATAGCTTAGAGTTATACTTAGCAGTATTTTATGACCAGTTTTTTCTTAATTCAACTCTTCATCTGCTGGAAGCAGTCAGGCTTTGTTCAGCTGTTCATTAACCCTTACTACTAAATTTAAAGGCTGAGGAAGTTCACAACATACAGCTGAAACTTCCAGCAAATACAGAGAATACAAGATTTGTCATCTAGACTGAAGCAAAAAATCATGAAGGAAATAAAAAAACAGAAGACCAAAAGAAAAACAGGGAGGAAAAAAATCTTAATGAAATACACATATAAGCTGTCAAGCCTTCTGCTTTTCTTAAGTGTTTCTTTTGGCATAGCATTTTTAAGAGAAAACATGGCTTTCTGTAGAACTTGAACCTGCTTCGAGTTAACCAAATTTGGAATGTCTCTGCATATCAGTAACAATTTCAGGGCCACCAAATTTTACACATACGTAGAAACTAAAACCGATCATTATATATGAATTTAAAATTGTGACTACAACAACAGCCACTTGAAGTAGTGGACAGCTTAAAGAAACAGTCTAAGATTGCTACTAAAAATAATCATTTACATGGCAGTAGCCTGACTATTTATGCTGATTATCAGCATACACTATAGCTTAACCTTAAGAATATTTTTTTCTCCCCTCTCAGAACATAGAATTCTATGAAAACAGTTTTGGCAGGCATTTTGTCCTATTCTGCTGGAAAAATATCATGAACACACGCATGTGTTTGAAGATGTTCCAGCCAAAGAATGCCAAGAAGACTACACATGAAATGGCTCCTGTAGCTTAGGCAAGCGTCATGTAGACATCTGCACAGACAGAATTCACCAAGACCAGCCTCAAGTTTCAGGAAGTTTTGAAATCCATCAGGTCCTACCACCCTCTGCTTGCATGCCTGCAGCATCCCTACCATGTCTCCATCTACTCAGTGCTTACAAAGCCTCTTCACCTGGTCAGGATTTGACTGTTAATGCAGCTGAGA
Source organism: Tinamus guttatus (assembly GCF_000705375.1). The sequence goes on along the minus strand of NW_010576792.1, from coordinate 897,135 downwards.
TACCCTCCTATTAGATTCCCTTTGCTGCTACTTTAAGCAGTTATTTCTTCCCATTTAGCCACTAGACATGCAAAACTGTGCATCGTTATTCTCCTTTAGACTACGCACATCCCAATCCATCAACCTTTTCTCAAGGATCTCATTTTTATTGTATTTGGTTTTGACATGTTTCTGTGGACATTCTTCTCCAAAAAATAACTGTTGTAAACAGAAAACAACCTGGCAAATAATTGCTCCTAAATAGGCATCCTGAATCCTTTCCCTGCATGAGAAGGGCATTGAATTTTAATCATTCTCCAGTATCTTTATCTGCCTGAGGCCAATCTTCACAAAATCCTCCGTACCAACTAAATGGCTGAAGCTTCTTAGATATTCCAGGCTACACTAGAACATTTACAAATCAATTATGCATTTTTATTTCATTTGATAGTAATAGGTTGTGGTGTTGCTTATGCTTAAATGGTATCTAAATGCATCTGTATAGCTATTACGTGGTAGGTCGCAAACTAAATAGTCCTTTAAAATTCTCTCCACACCTGGTAGACCTTCCCTACCATATTATTTCATTACTCAGTAGACATTAATTAGATGGCATGACGTTAATTCCATATTAAAAAAAAAAAAAAAAAACTACCTAAAACTTTGATAGTGTAGGTAAAATTTCGCAAGAGGCAAGTATTTTATTTACTATGCCCTATTATACTTTTGGCAAGGGGAGAGAAAGCTTCTTAACTGCAACTCAGAGAGCAAAGACGACTCCTGTGAAGTGGTCTCTGTCATCTGAAGATGATACACACAAAGTCTACTTCAAATACCGCCTTGTGTTAGGATTATGAAGCTAATCTAAATATGCTGTTTGCTGATTAAGTTGAGGCCTTTTTATTAGATTTGAAACTACAGAGAACATATTTTCTATTTTTCAAAGTCAAACATAAGAATAGGAGATAAAAGCAAAGCTGATAGGCATCTGGTTACTTGGTCAAGCTTTTCAGTTATCTCACTCCTACCCAGAGAAATGCCCAAATTAAGAGGAATAAAAATACAAAACTATTATCACTATGGAACCACAGTTCTGTATCACAATATAAACACTTACACTGAGGGCAAAACAGACACCAATGAACTACTGAAAGAAGATACACAGAAACACAAGTCCCTTTTCAGCTTCTGAACTTCGCATGTAAACACATCAGTACCAAAACACAAGCAGACAAACAAAAAACCCATACCATGTAATTTCACAAAATTTTAAAATTTAAATTTCAAAATTGAAAATTGTAATAATAAAGGCCAAGAATTGGTTGAAATACTTTTAAGAACATATCTAGATGATTATCTGAAGACTGGATCAAAATTCTGAAGACTGAATCAAAATATGAATTTGAATCAAATTTGACTTCTGAAGACTGAATCAAAAAGGCTTTGCGGTAGGGGAGGAAGGCAAGCCAGAAAACACACATGGGTTGAAAAAAAGAGCTAGCAAGCGGAGACAAAATGAGAAGGCCTGTGCATCAACTTACAAATTTTTGAGCCATGTTTAAGTTATTTTATTACCAATTCTCTTATTTTATATACATGCTGTGCTCAAGTATCACATGCAAAGACTACACCACCAAACTGAAACATAATTAAAAAATAAATTGTGCTCATCTTCAAGTTAAGAAATATCCAAAGACTTGAATAATCTTGATTCATTAAAATATTTTTTCTCCTTTTAATGTCCGAAAGTCAGAGAATTAAAGATACCCATTCTTATATGAAATGCTACCTTGCAGAAAACTCTTATAATGATCTAAAATGATGAAGGCAGTACAAGCTTGGCCAACCCAGTATTAAGTTTGAATGTATGGAAAGTATAACAGTAATTATGTTTTTAGAAAACAAAGTGTTAATTTTTTTTCAGTTAAACCACAAAACTGCATGTCTTTGCATTATCTGCTCCAAAGTCTAATTTCCTTTTCACTTACTTATTAGAAGAGAGGAACTTCAAATAGCAATGCTGAGGTTCGTTTAAAAAAAGAACAAACACGGAGACGGGCTTGTTCTCTGTGATTTAGAGCACAAATAAATGTATGTGTCAAAGAAAGTCAGGTACATGTCTGCATTCTCTTTACCTTTTATGATTTCAAAATGACAATGCTTCAACACAGATTGTTGAAATAGATGCAAACCACCAATGAAAAATAAAACAGAAACTGTACCCAATTTGGTCATCAGAATCCTGGTATGGCATAGAAGAACGAACTATATTCCTGACCTACGTTCCATTGAGGGATATTTATTTTTGCAAGTTAAGAGATATTTCTATTCATTTTAAGAGCTGCATACTCCACAGCAGCAATGAAGATGCATCTACCATCTTCTTCATGCTCTACAATTGCTTAAAAAAAATCACTGCATGGTACAGGGGCAGCTACCTGTTGAATGGCGAAGAGACAATGCTGAGAAAAGCCTGCACGCATAGGAAGTGACTTTTCCCGTTCCTCTTATAACCAGGCTTGTCATTGTTTCAGCATGCCCTTGGAGGGCTGGAGGTGTCCCCAAAGGTGCCACGCAGCCAGCCCGTTGCAACCTTGCCACTGTGGGCTTACCTGCATTGTCCCACACGCTTCATCTTTGAATCCACACAGGGAAATGGAACAACTTACTGTTTTAGCCCATCAGTGATGCTTCGAAGATCTTTAAAAATTGCCGTCTGACACATATTTCCAGAGATCATTCCAGATGATGATCTTGAACGCAGGAAGGCCGCTTTGTCTCCCACCATGATCCAGCAGCAACGCGGATAATATAAGTACCACACAGACTCACTTCCATCTTTTTTCTACCTTTCTTCCCCTTTCCTCCCTCCTCAAAACTTCTCTATTCCCAATACCATCCATAGCACATGGGAGGGAAGATGCACTCTCCTCCTCCTCTCTGACTTGCAGAAATCAGAACAAGAACAATATTCTTCACTATTTTGGTATTCACCTCTGATTCATCCTTGCTTTGTAAATTATTATGTGCATTGACACATGGACACCACCAAATTCACTCAGAAAGAATCCAGGAGTTTTCTATGAGCAGTGGTGTTTTTAAAAGCTTCTAGAAGAGTCTGCTATAAAATGCAAGTAGAGTAGAAACCTTGTGAACAAAATTCTACTTTCTAAATTAAGCCCATAGTAGCACAGACAAGATAATACACTGAGGATCGATTTAATTTTGATTTGAGAGAACACTAAAGCAGACTTTTGACCTGTCAAAACCCAGACAGACACCCAGGAGAAACCGAGAGCCTGGTTTCTAGATAGGGAATAAACAAGCAAGGGAGGTCCCATTCCCAATAACCCACTGCTCTGAGACACCTCCCACCAAACTCCAGGCCGATGCTGATAGACGGGCACCAATCATTTCGGTGTCCATCTATCTCCTCAAAATATTCCCTTTTTTGTTATTGGTTTTTTTTTTTTTTTGCTTTTGTAGAGTTGTTTTCCATTTCTCACAAGTTCCGGAAATTCTCCATTTCAGAGATTTTTAACCATCAATACTCAAGTACCTTCCTCACGAGGAAAAACATCTTTCCCATAACTGTGAATCATCTAATTTTCCAGCCAGGACTGTAAATACAGAAACATCCCTTTTCAGTCAATAGAGCTGTTAAAGCAAAATTGAGAAAACTGAACCAAAATTACCAAAATATATACTAGTATTTCCTACACATATAGATAACACATTTCTATACATAGATACACATGCATACCTGCCTTAGGCATGAAGAAAGCCTGTATCAAATTACTATGACTAAGCCTCAGGTTACCACCACCAAATGATTTGTAGAAAATTAACAAATTAGATTCATTACAGTTTAGTAATAATGCTTTTAATTTACACCAATGCATCTCCCTCTCATTTGATGTTTCCACAAATGAAAGGAAGAAACTCAAGCTCATATTTATTATTTGGGCTGTTGGTGGTTATCAACCCCATCTTTCTCAGTTTAGGACTGTACATTCTCTGCTACATTTACAGACTTAAAAGTTTCAGTCTAGAAATATTTAATTAGGTCTCTGACAAACAAATAGAGATTAGTAATTTTTTTCCACATTTAAAAAGCCCAAGTTGAAGGGCAAAAAAAAAATCTTCAGTTAAGCCCCATTTTTGAATGAATTAATCAGTTTTAGCATTCCTAAAGTAACTTGTTTTCGCTAGTGGTTTGATAGGAATAAAAAAAATATATTACATATTATTTCTATATATTCTCCAAACAGTGATCTTAATCTGAGAGTCACTTCCTGTGAACATGTGTGATTAATGCATAGCACAAAAAAAACGCACTGCTAACTTTCACCAAAACAGAGTTGTTGCTTAGTAAACGCAGCTCTTACAGTATATGACACACAGTGTGTATATGTATATATTTACACACAGAGAGAGTTATTAAAAACTGTTCAAAATGTCCTGAGCTTCTTACTTTCTAAAACTGACTGAAAGATGAGCTCAGAAATCACAAACCGATTTATTCGGTATAATGATTATTTCTCAAAATTCTCTTCTCTAACAGACTTCTAAAGTCAGAGAAAGACACTGATTCATGTTTTGACTCAAATATTGAAAACTATTTTTCAAAAAACACACAGACAAATCCACTGAGTAAACCATAACATGAGTAAACAGTACCTCTTGCCTGAGAGTTTTCCAAAACACCATAGTTTATAGGTTCAAATGCTGCAAGTTGTGAACAACACCCTAGGTCCTAGAGGCACTTTGGGGTTTTCCAGCAATGTCAGCTTGACGCTGTTGCAAGTCAAGGGGCAGACAAAATAAACCAGCGACCCAGATGTGTATATATTTTTAATATAAAAATATCAGTATAAATATTTTAGTATAAATATTTATTAATATAAATACTAGTACAAAAAAGACACTTATGTGAAAAGAGCTGCCAGGACTCTCATTTATAGCAGCAGCGCCTTCCATAATATAATTGTGCCAAGTGCTTAAAGACCCTGCTGAGGGGTTAAAGTCTCCTTAAAGCTTAGGTACATTAAGGCACCTGAACTTAAAAAGGACAGAGACCCTCTCAAAAGGCAAATAATAATTTTACCAAATTTTCACATTGTTTATTTAGAATTTGGTTCTTTAAGTATTTGGGTTTCTTTAAACTGCAAAATCCCCTGTAAAATCTTCTGGTTTTCTCTACACTCTCTACACCAAGGGAGACCCAGATATGAGGTTAAGTCTCATTGCACCATTTACTGTGGCCAGTTGCACATGTAAATCCTGCAAAACTCAAGAGTTTAACCAACTCATTTTAAATTAATATATTTTACATTAAAACAGAGAAAAAGCATTTAGATCCTTAGCAAAACGTTTCCACAGCATAAAGAATGACAAATAATGAAACCAAAGCAGTCATTACAGTATCTTCAGAGATTGTGCCATTTTTCTGCGCATTTCCAAGACAGCATCTGAACCTAAAGCACTCTTGTCCTTCCCAAAGGAACATGGTAGCAGGTGGTGTTAATAATCCTTGAAACAGGATTCTCTCTGCTGCACCAGCTAAAAGTAAGGGGAAAAGGGATTATGACAAAGACTTCACCCGACCCAGTAATGCCTCTGTCATTTGTCACCTATCATGTCAGTTTTAGAATAAGCAGGTATAACATTTCAGTAATAATACTGCAGATTTACTTCTCCACCTGCCAAGGTTGAAGGCTAATGTGCTCTTAGAGAGCCATACCTCCACAGGAAAAAATATGGAAATTGGAGCATGCTACACTACAAGGAATTGTCAGTTTTCTTAAGGGTTTTTACAAACTTCTCTGTTTCATCTGACAAAAGGAAAGCGCGGTGAGGAAGAGGTCAAAGGAGAACATCTCAAGCGAAGCATCCATGTAACAGCTTTCTGAAGCCACCTTATTGAAACCTACACTGCTTCTTGTCTTAACACGAGTGCTTTCTAGTTTTCATTTATGTTCATTGTTCATGCAGTAAAAAATGTCTGGGGCAGCAATATCACACCACATAAGGAGCCAAAGGTATGACGCCTGTCTAATGTCTAATACATCAATGCCATTATTTTGTCATTAAAGTTCTAACCTTATAATAAATTGAAGACCTTCGGACCCACATTACAGGAGTTGATAGTTATGTAATCCAAGAATTTCACTCTTAAACATGTGGTTTCCAAAGTGCAATAAATTATTTTGTACATGACACTCACCAGTCATATTTTAAATGTAACATGCAAATTCTTGCATGGCTCCCCATAAATATTTGAGGTATAAATGAAAGAAATAATAATGCACAAATTAAAATCACTTCATATCCATTTGACTCATTTTCAACTGTTTAGTAGATCTTCAGTCTTTGAATAGTGACCACCTTTAAGATGCTACAGGATATACTCATACATTTGAAAAAAAAAACCTTTAAAAGGCAAAATCACTCTGCTAACAGCCAATGTAGAAAATCTAAGCATAAGGATTTAATTTGCTGACTATAAGAAGGAAAGAAAAACAAAACGCCCAAGAACTGCCCAGATGATTTCATCTTTTTGTAATACAGGCCAGGAATGGATTCATGAATCTAAAATACCTGTACATTGATTTATCAACTTTGATGCATTTGTATAGAAATGAGGGAGGACTAACGTATGGATTAACTTCGGGCATAAATTCGAAATTTTCAAAGATGGTATTTTGATGAAATTCTGTTCTGTGATCTTAACAATGTCACCAGAACAGTTGATTTTCTGACAGTTTTTCAACTCAAAGCAGACTATCATGACTAAACCTTAGTCACCAAAATCAAAATCAAACCTAGAGGCAATTCATATTTTCAAACCATATGTTATTTTCAACTCAGCTAAAGAAGGTGCTATCATAACCTGTTAAAAAACACAGGGCACTTGCACTCCTCCTAACATGTACAGAGAAAAAAAAGAATCAACGTCTATTCAGCGTAAAAACAAATGACACTGAAGACTTCAACCACATAAAGTTACGTTTATTCATATAAGATTTTAAAACCCTTAACTCTTCAAGCATTTGAGAAAGATATTTGTTTCAAATATTAAGCTATTGAGACAACACTTTTTGGTGATTTAGTTCTTCATAAAAAGCTTTAACGTATTTTATATATTACATGCTTTCAGATGATACTTGATTCTGTCACAGACTATGCCAAAATCTGGTACTCGACCAGAAAGGAGGCACTAGCTTACTGAAGTAAGGTTGGCACCTTCCTTTAACAAAAAACAATGTCACACTTCAAAAGTTTATTCTCCTACAATCTATTCCTGCCCACATTTCCCTTTGCTGGCAATCCCACACTCAAATTTCCCATTCTTCCCATTCGCACATTTGCAAATATTATTTTTCTCTTCCTTTTCAACCCATCTCCCTTTTCAATCCATCTCCTCTGTCCCTCCAGTTTCACTGATTCTATGAATTCACCTCTTCTCCCACTTCTCCTATTCTACATCTCCTGGAGAGAGAAAAAAAAAAAAAAGAGAGCGCTTTACTATATAGCCTATTAAAACCCTACAGTCTTTACAATAAACTTAACAAGTTCGGAGCAGGGATTTAATTCAGTAGGTCACTTTTTGTTGTTTTGTTTTCAAGATGCAAAGATGGACGGTTGGTACATTTTTGGTGGGTTGAGCAACTATTCTGAAATACAATCAAAATTAAGCTTTCAGCAAGAAGATGCAAGATTCCCCCTGAATCCAGCAGCTTGCAACACGGGAGTTACTCACACCCTGCACTACCACCAGTACCAATCTGACAGGCTCTGGTTGCCACATAACTAACATCTATGCCCAAAGACACATTCACAGCAGGAGTAAGAACTATTTTTTTTTTTCCTCTTACCAGCTTAAACTGGCAGCGGGCTTCCTTTTTATATCCTTTCCCTCTGATGCCTCTACTTGTTTCTTCCAGATGCTGTAATCAGAGGCCCATATAACGAAGTACGATCACCAAGGCAACCAAATTTAGGATTATAACCAACACAAAGCACAAGTGTCAGTCCTTATATTCCTCATATGTCTGGCGTTAAAACAGTAAGCGTTCCATCCACCTCCAGACATATCCAGCCTTGTGCACTGTTGTCCCTCCACCAGGCATGTGTCACCAGCCTGGGACAAGTTGCACGGATGCACCTGCACAGAGCTCACAACTTAACCTGAGGTTCAATTAATAATGAAGCACTCCAGGTGGTCGGCAAGCAGGGACCGTAATGAGGAACTTTCTGCGACACAGCAGTTATCAGATGTTGAGTCAGGTCACTACACATGAATGAAGTGATTTCCTCAGAAAGATGAAAGGGGATTTTGTTTTTAATTCTTTTTCAGAAAAGTTACACTTGCCTGCTGTAAAGTCTGAAGCAAGACAGGGTGTTAAAACATTCAACTTGATTAGAATGGACCTGACTAAAACTCATCAAGGACTCAGGAGGAAGCGGAGAATTATTTTGAAGTGTATATGCAACAGTGGCTAAGCCCTGTCTGGTGCCCTCAGCCCCAGCTGAGAGCACAGCTGTCCCCTAAGAACTAGGGGAAAAACCCAAACAGTCGGGGCTTGCTCAGAGCAGAAGATGGAACAAGAAGATCCTCCACTCCAAAGTGCTGTTCCTGCTTCTCAGAGGCCAGGTAGGATATGCTTGGGACAACCACCCTTGGACATAGAAGGAAGGCCCTACGTAACCCATGCAATGGGTTCTGTGGAAGTGCAGTAGGAATGATGTAAAACAGAAACAGGAAAGGGAGAGACTTCGATGCTCCCCTAAACTTTTGCAACAGTTGTACTATTTGAAATTCCTTTCATGCTGCAATATTTCTGTGACTAAACACTTCAGCAATACAGTTATGATACAAATCAAGTTCAGTTCAGACTAGAAATGTTCTTTGAAGATGGTTATAGTACAAGGATACAAAAATATATCTCTGAGTTTTGCTTCGACCCAATCCTGGCACCAAGGCAAACAGGTTGTTACTGATTTCTACCATACTTACTCCATAAAAAGATAGTGTATGAGTAAGATAAAAGATATAAAGATAGAACTGTAAGATATAAGTCACTTAGACTTATATCTCATAAATACCTTCACAGAAATTATGGCTAAGTTTCCTTGCCAATATGCACAATTCAAGATCAAACAGCATTCAAAACTATTCAAGATGAAGAACTCGTGCACAATCATACCAGTTTGAAAAAACAAAAATAAGTCTATTTACTAACTGTCTTTGGAAGCTAAATGTAAAGCTTTTTCTGAGAAAAATCTGTCTCTAAACCTCATGAAGTTGTTTTAGCTCAATTGTTTTGAGATCTAAATGTAAACGATGCAGACTGACATTCTTCATTTGGGAGAAAAAACAAAACTAAGGAATAAACACAGTTGCTGGATCTGAAGCAAGCTGTTCACTATCCTGAAATAATATAACTTACTTAGACATGTTTTCATGCTGTGAGGCTGGAGAAGCCAAAGTGTTGCTTGAAGGCGATTTGAGACACTGGTGCATCTAATGAGGGCAGCACTTCCTCTCCCCCCCTGCCAATTTCCTCTTTTTCCAAGCATCCCTACATGAAAGCATATCAGCTTCCATTATATTTTTGAAGAAAAGAAAGAAGTGCTCAGGAATCATAAAATAAATCTATCAAGTTACCATCCTGATCTCTTTGCAGGATTAATTAACCCTGACATTAGTATGAAGTCTTTTATGAACTAGCATTAAGTCTGTTTTCATAATTTAATGTTATTTTTGTAATCACTATTCTAGCTCTAGCAGAACATTCCCAGCAGCCAAGTTTGCTATTTTTCACATCACCTGAGACATGGTGTGCTAACCCTAAAGGCCTCTTTCTGAAGAAGTGCTCTGTTAGCATTCATTACTGTCACCCATTGATGTATATTTTAGTTGTGGTTTTAAACTTTTCAACCACTTTTCTTTGATACAATCCATAATCAGTAGTAGTTAAGAGTGCCTTAAGAAGTGGAAGCCTCTGAACAAATTTTGTTATAAACCATCAAAGTGGAGCCTGAATCTTAATGGGGAAAGCTAAGAAACAAACCACCTTGAAAGAGCTCTCAAAATCAGGGATGGGAGAATTTCTACTATTAACAAACTTGGAAACATTAGGTCAACATAGCTGGAATATGTGGCTTGTTTGCGTGGATCTAGCATAAGAATGATGGATGCGGTCAGACATATTCATGGGAGAAGTGGCCAACACTCCCAAGGGTTGTGCTGCCATTCAGAGGGACCTAGACAGGATGGAGAGTTGGGCAGAGAGGAACCTCATGAAGTTCAATGAGAACCTGCACCTGGGAAGGAATAACCACAGACACCAGTACAAACTAGGGGTTGACCTGCTGGAAAGCAGCTCCACACAGAGCAATTTGGGAGTCCTGGTTGACAACAAGTTAACCAGGAGTCAGCAATGTACCCTCATGACCAAGAAGGTCAATGGGATCCTGGCCTGCATCAGGAGGAGTGTTGCCAGCAGGTCGAGGGAGGGGATCCTGCCCCTCTACTCAGCTTTGGTGAGGCCGCATCTGGAGTATTGGGTGCAGGTCTGGGCTCCCCAGTACAAGAAAGACATGGAGCTTCTTGAGAGTGTCCAGTGTAGAGCCACAAAGATGATTAAGGGACTGGAACATCTATCATATGAGAAAAGACTAAGTGAGCTGGGCCTGTTTAGTCTGGAGAAAAGAAGGCTGAGAGGAGATTTGATTAACATGTTCAAGTACCTGAGGGGTGTTTGTAGGGAGGATGGGGCCAAGCTCTTCTCTGTGGTGGCTGGTGACAGGATGGGTATAAGTCGAAACACAGGAAATTTAACCTCCATATGAGGAGGAACTTCCTTACTGTGAGGGTGACAGAGCCCTGGAACAGGCTGCCCAGAGAGGTTTTGGAGTCTTCTTCTCTGGAAATCTTCCAAACCTGCCTGGATGCAGTCCTGTGCCAAGTGCTCTAGGTGTCGCTGCTTGTGCAAGGGGGTGGGACTAGATGATCTTTAGAGGTCCCTTCCAACCTTAAGCATTTTGTGATATTCATGGGAAGAGCACAAATCTCTCGGCTGAACCAAACAGTGCAACACTCAACCATGAAAACTACTCTTCGTAGCCGGATCAAAGATGATCATGATGTACATCATACTTGCATCAGGATCCTTAAATGAAAGGCAGTGTATTCAAGGTCACTACTTCGGACTGCAGAGCATTTAAAAATCTACTTGCCTGTACTCTACAAAAGGCAGTAAAGAGAAGAAGGTGCAAGAGACTGAAACTCACTGTACGTATGAGCCGTAATCCTGCTGCAAAATGTACGGCAGTTCAGGAATCAGAAAAGGCTGGAAAATACTTCTATAGACAAATTTCATTCATTAGTGAGAGGAATGTTTTATGGATATAATAGCTTTAGAACAAATGTATATCAACCAAAACAAATATAGATTACTAATGAACAACTAGAAAATAAAAGCAAAAAGCTTTAATTTTTACATAATGGATTAAGGCAATAGATTAACCATTGTGCATGCAAAAAGCTTCACTGTTCCCAACGTTTAAAAGTTGACATCATGATTTTCTATTTGAGAGTTGCTTGCGTCAGCATAGTCTTTCACATCATTTCAAAACTCAAGTCCTTGAGCTTTAAAAATAATACTACTTTATTATTCCAGGCAAAGAATTCTACTGAAAACTCCCTTTCAACTTTTAAATAAGCGTTGTTGAAACAGTGGCAGAAAGTTTGCAGCCAGGCTAGCAGTCACAGAAGCAGTTTTACCAGCCCTCCATGAAATTCAGATTCAGACAAAAGACCCCTACTTAGCTGAAACCTTTTCAAACAGACAGGGGCAGAGCTGTCACGGTGTGTGGGAAATCTGCCAAAGCCAGTGGTAGAGCTGGGAAAGGGATTCTAAGCTATTGCAACACCTGAAACCAAAACCACAGACCTCATAAATAGTTTTAAACACATTAAAACTGAAATAATCTAAACCTTTAGTCTTCATTAGTGCTTCATATGTATATCAATCAGAAATGCTAATATAAATCCCTGGAACAACCAAATACTATATACTTTCTTTTTAATGCAAAATTAAAGATAGAGAAAAAGGTCTTGCATAAGAAAGATAAAAGGTTTCCCTCTGAATTCAGCTACTGTTAACATTTGCACCTGGTGCCTACATAATTAAATGCAGAAAACAACAATCATTCCCTAAGAAAAACTTAATTAGATTAGGCATGTAGTAACAAATGCAAAATTGCCAGCATTAATGTGTCAGTGTTTCACACATGGAAGTGCTGCAGTGCCAAGCCTGCAAGGCTGATGTCTGATTTATTCCCACAGGTGAGGAGGTGCCCTGCAACTGCAGGGCAGCTGTGTCAGGGGGAGAGATCATACCCAAAAATCAGGCAGAAGTACCAACATTGAGTTGTTTGATGTACACAAAACTGATAAAAGTTCACTGCTAAAAGCTTCACTGATAAAAGAAAAGCACTAAAAAGAAAAGCCCCAAACATTAAAGCCTTAAAAGTATTAGGAAAACCATGGAGGAGTAAGAAAGCAAAGCAGGGATGATAAATACGAAGACAGGTGAATACATGTTGAAAACCTAATGGCTGAAACTGAAGTTGTCACTACATTAAGAACTCAAAGAGCTGTTTATCTAGTGACTGAAACTACATGTGGAAATTTTGAAACCTAAAATATCTTGTCAAAAGTAAACATAAGAAAATGAGTACAGATGACTGGGAACAATAGAATAAATGAGCAAGAAAAAGAAAAAGGAATGAAGAACTCTGAGCTGACACATTCCCTCTAAAATAACAGCTCAAATGAAAAGTTATAGACAACATTTTTTGCTTTTACCTTTAATTGCACTACTAGTAAAATGTCCATTCTGTTAGTTTGTTCCATTTTCAGGTGATCGTTTGCAATTATGCCTAAGCCTGAAGTTATAGTTAAAATATGATTGTTCAAAACTAACCCCTAAATTAACATGACCGTTGTGAACTGTCAGTTTATATGTATCAAACATTCATCAGATGTCTCTGGGAATGATTTGTTATATCAATAATGATAGAATTTATGTCCTGTGTTTTGTTCTTTTTGGTCCAAAATGCAGCGCATTTTTATTTTAAATGTTTTATGGAAAGCACAAAACTTAGTTATAACATGTAATTCCCTTTTGTCAGTTGGTCTCATATGCTGTTCATTATTCACATCTTTTCTAAGTATTTGTCAAAATAACTGCTGAAATATAATAAAAATAAAATATGAAACTATAACAGGTTTCCCCATACAACCAGGTTCTCATAGTAACCATCACAAAAGACTTAAGTAATCAGGAAATTAAGACTGTATCAGGCATTATTACATATATGGTATATAAACAATTTATAATAAAAATATAGATGCCAGCTCACACATATATATGTATGTACACATATATATGTATGTACATCTACAATGCAATCTTTTAAAATAGTCAGGATATTCGGTTCCCCTCTGGAGCAGCTAAAGATCAGCAGGTGTGATGTATGTGTGCAGACTCACACAAGGGAAAGAAACCATCCCCACAGCACTAATAAAACAAGAGCCTTTCCAGTCACCTTCTGCCTTCTTCACTGACAAAAACAGCAAAACAACACAAACGACCCTTCAGTTCCTACAGAGTTCTGCTTGCCCTGTGCTTTTAGGCAAGGAGCTTAACTTTTCCAGCAGTCGTGCGAGATTAAACTCTGTACAGCTACATATAGCCGTGTACACCATCGCACCTCCCAAGAAATTCACATACTGCTATAAGGCCCAATTGAACCAAATATAAGTTTGCTCCTCTTTAAATACCGGGACATTTTAAGGTATCAGGAGCTAATATGAGCTTAAAATGGGTATTTAAGTATTTTTGCATATTTAATAATCTTTAAATTATAAATATTATCTCAGGATTCGAGAACTAATTTGGGTTAAATAGCACCTAGGGCCAAGGGCAGCCTTCCTGCTCAATTCATGCCTGCAAAGTTACTTCGACATTACCTCTCCAACGTAAAGCCAGATGAGTTTTCATCACAGAGTCTCTCCTGTCAGCAGGGACATTTATCTAAAGCTAGGTAATTTTTGAGCTGCTATCTGATAGCAGTTCCAGAAGAGACAGGATACAACTTGTCCAATAGGGATTAGACAACATCAGTGAAAGAAAACACATAGTTAAGAATTCGGAAAGTTTTTGAAAACGTGCAACCATATACTCAATCGTAAACCTCTCACACCCACCACTGCAGGCGCTTAGTGCCTTCCTTGGGCTGTAATAAGCAAAATCCTGCAGTCACACTTGGCCTTACAGAAAGGGGGAAAAAAAATCCCTTCTTTGTACTGAAGGTCCAAGGAAACACTAAGAAAGACTGCAGTCTGAACCTTAACTTTGCCAGGCAGGCAAGAAATGCAGTGTAATGCTACTTTATGATTAAAAAAAAATAACATTAAAATATTTTGGAGCATAAAATGATTCCTTTAAAATTTACAGATTCATAAGTTTACCCAGCTGTGCAGCCATGAAGCAGTTTGTTCTTGATTAACCATGGAGCTAAAGCAACTAAGGGTACCATGGCCTCACATATGCTGCAATAATGAGACATAATGAAGAGTCTTTTGGGAGCTCTCCCACAACTGTTAAAATTTTATAGCATCAAATTTAGGTATTAATTTTGAAGGAGAGAGAATTATATTAAATAACTGATATGCATTGGTACTTCTTTCCTTTACAATGAAACAATTTCCTCTAAACATCCACATTCTTTATGTTAAACTCCCAAGGGAGAGGACTATAATAATACCGCATGTGAACTCTACAGTATTTGCTTAGTATATCCTATTTGCAGACACCGTCTTATTTAAATAATCATACGTTTGCAGTTTTCCAGCTCCTGATGAAAAACTGACCTGTCAGCAGAAAAAAATGCCTTCAAAACTTACAACTGTTATCCACACCTGATGTTATTAAGAAGAGCCATTTTTGACAGCCATTCCAGTACTTATCTGTATATAAACTAGGCATATAAACTAAGAGGTCTTGTCTCAATCCATGGTGAGATCACACTGTTTTTCTTTTCTGTAAAAAGGGACTCAAAATAATTGTCTAATAAATCTGCCAATTCTTTGTCAAACTGTCATTTCAGGGGACAAGTTTCCTATTGAATCTTTTGTCTGCTGGGAGGGCAGGCAGCCCTTGCCGGAGCACTAATTGCTTGCAAGCCCAGGGAAGAAGCTAAATTCCACTGCAGCTGGATTATATCGGGATTGAACAGAGGTCCCACCTTTGAACAAATAATCCCCATGGAGAAATTATTTCTAAGTCAATCAAGGGTGAAGAAATACAAAGAAGTGTTCAGCACCGGGGGGTTTTATCCCTTTGCACTGACAATACTGCCTTCATTCCCAAAAGTCAAGGAACGTCTCAGAAGGGAGACCGCAGCACAGCCAGGTTGGGTGTATGGTTTTACATCAAAATTGTGATTAAGTGTTAAACAAATATGACAATTGTAACTACAGCTTTTGATATTTTTAAAAAACCTTTTAGCAAGTCTGAATTTGGTTGCTCTTTTTCATTTGCTTAAGTAATGAATTAACTTGGTCCGACAAACTACTGGCTATGCAGAACGCCTTTCCCTTCATTCATGTATTGGTGAAATGAAGGGAGAAGAGGCTCTACCTGGTGTTTGGGGTAGAAGGTATGACTCAAGATACAACAGACTGCTAACTGAGACTTTGATTAGGATATGGCTTAACAGTTTATCTGAAGGTGGCAAGGAAATGGCACGGATGTGAATTCAGAGAAGGAGAAGATAATCCGGGAAATTGGCCTGGGGCTGAAAACTGGTAACTATTACCCAATGAAGAAATCAGACAGTAAGCTGGGAACAGAAAAAACTTGTGACTGGCTAGCTAAGGAGACTAGGACAGATTCTTAGAACTGAAGATTAGGGTAAGATTTGAAAGGGGACAGGAGAGACTTAAGATCAAGTGAAGAGCTTGGGAAAGGTGAGTAGGTACCACTGAAGAAAAGGAAAGACAGATTAGGTTATCCTGGGTTGGATGGCATTACTCCTGACTAAATAGAAATGCAACAAGGAAAGCTTTAGATGTAGAGACAAGGAATAATTAGGGAAGAAGCGTGAAAATGAGAACAGGAAGCAACACTGCCAAAGAAATCACTGTAGCACAAATTGCATCTAGGAGGGTATAAAAACTTAGGAGGAACAAATCGAAGACTGATGATGTTATGATCCCTTGAAAATCATAACATGAAACCACATGTCGAAGGCCCCTACTGCCCATAACTCACAAAATATTGAACTGGCAAAGGATGTCCCATTCCCTGGCGCACACATTTGGTAACTGCCTCCCACTGGGAGCCAATTGGCAGAAGACTAAACCCCACTGATGGAAGGGGTGTCACTCAATGGAAGTGCTTCCCTTTGCCTTTTAAAGGTCCTTTAAAATGAAGTACAAGACGAGTTTTAGCAATAGTGTTTGAATGCACTGGAAAAAATGAAGTAAAGCTTTCATCTTCAAATTTCCTTTCTTCCTCTCCCCTCCCCCCCCATTCTTTTTAATCATTTTTGTTTCACAAAACATTTTTCCCATCCAGGCTGCAATCTCCTTGCTTGAGAATCAGAGCAGGGAGTCTAATGGCAGAAGCTGCCTCCAAGGAGAGCAGTTGAAGAGTAGCATCGCTGCAGTCTGTGCAGCTCCAGCCTGTTTTGGATTCTCTCGCTACTGAGGGATTCTTGGACCCAAGCCCACCCTCCAAAACAGACTCAAACACATGTTGTTAATTGTGTTTTCTCTTACTCCCTGATCCAAGCGCTTAAGAACAGCGTATCCCATTACACTTACCCAGCTGAAAGCCAGGCCTAAGAAGCTACCACTCATCTCCTCCTGCTTTGCACATGTTCCCACACCTATCACTTCTATCATCTTCTGCTGACTAATTATGCCAAAATGAAACTTGAGGCAACAACCTGAAACGGTCCAAGTAAAAAAACCCTCCCTAAAAAACACTCTTCCTCATACATCCATTTCAGCTTCAATGACTAAAGAGGTGGTGCTATAAGGTGCAGGGAGTAGGAACAAGGAGAGAAGAGAATGGAACTTCCAGGTGACTTTGCAGGCTGATGGTTTATAATACTGCATCATAGCCTAAGTTGATATCCGAACTCAGATTTGCAGAATTGCTCAGGATTTACAGTTCCCATATTTTGCAGTGTGGAAGTTAGGTCCCCGTTACAGAGCTCAGACACTTCAAATTAGAATTTTAACTCTAAACTCTGCTTTCATTGGGGTGGTGGTGGTGTAAAAATAGTACTACTGGCTTTGGGAAAACAAATGAATTATCTATGAAATTTTTAATTTACTTATGGAATCATATACCATATTGATAAGTACTATAACAAATCCTGGTTTGCAAACCAGGATTTGAGTATATAAGTAAAACATGGGATTACGTTGAACAAAGAGGATAACTGAGAAGAGATTCCAGCTGGAAAAACAGTGCAATCACACAGTTAAAGGCAGTGTCACAACACAAATATGCATAGAGACTGTGAGCCTAGAGGCAACTTGAATTTTGGCACTTCCTACCATTTAAGTACTTGGTTTTGCACCTTAATAGCATTCTTTTACCATTTTGCGTGTATAATATACTCAGAAAGCACTCAGCCAAGACATAATTGATCTAATCATTCACATTTGTGAATGATTTGTGAGGCTTACAGGAGTTTACTGAAGTTGCAGCCCTGCCGAGTGAAAATTAAGACAGCTGCCTCGACATAGCCCAGAGAAACAAGCTGATAATATAAAAGGAACAGACTAAGCTGTAACAGAAGTGCGACAACAAATATTTTGTTCTTTGCTACTGTGTAGCCAAAACCACAACATGAAGCACTATCAGTGCAAAAGACAAAAATTTGTTTTTAATATTAGAAGGATAAATTAGCTTTAAAAGAAATTCGAATTATGAACTCTACACATTACAGAATATTTATATAAAGATGAGAAAAAGATGTCAACAAGGCAAGTTTGTAAGAAAAAAAATATTATTTTACACATAATTATAAAAGTTGGCTTATCTAATGGGAAAAAAGCAGTAAAATCCTGCCAATGGAAGGTATTCAATTAGTAAATTTCTTAAATCTTGAAGACTGTCTGTGTCATCAAAAAGTGCTTAAAATGGTTGTTAATAACACACAGTTTCAAAGTGAAAGAGCCCTTTGACTTATTCAGAGAGGCCCCAAATGAGAACAATGAATTGCTATTTATTTACAGTTATCAGTGGTGGTGGCCTTAAATACATCACGTTTTCACCATAGCTACATTTTACCTGGTCAGCGTGAAACTGGTTATATAGTCATCTCAACTCTCTAGTTGGTGGCTCTCAGAATCCTAGAATCATTATGTTTGGCAAAGACCTTCAAAATTATCTTCACAGTTCTTGAACACTGCCAGGGATGATGCCTCCACCACTTGCCTGGGCAGCCTGTTCCAATGCTTAACTATTCTTGCAATACAGAAAGGAAAGATGAGGAACTGCAGAGAGAGGCTAGGATTTGGAAGTTTCCATTGGCTCTAAAAGCCAAGTTCCACATACAACAACATTTTAATTTTTTATTAGCAAATAGTTTGTCAATCTCAACATATATTTTATTATTACTATTATGTAAATTAAAAAAAAAAAAAAACACCTTAACCCCCAGGGACCAGTACAGACTAGGGGTTGACCTTTGACCTGCTGGAAAGCAGCTCCACAGAGAGCAATTTGGGAGTCCTGGTTGACAACAAGTTAACCAGGGGTCAGCAATGTGCCCTTGTGGCCAAGAAGGCCAATGGGATCCTGGCCTGCATCAGGAGGAGTGTTGCCAGCAGGTCGAGGGAGGGTATCCTGCCCCTCTACTCAGCTCTGGTGAGGCCTGGAGTATTGGGTGCAGTTCTGGGCTCCCCAGGACAAGAAGGACACGGAGCTTCTAGAGGGGGTCCAGTGCAGAGCGAAAAAAGATTATTAAGGGACTGGAGCATCTATCATATAAGGAAAGACTAAGCGAGCTGGGCCCGTTTAGCCTGGAGAAGAGACGATTGAGAGGAAATCTGATCAATACATATAAATACTTGAGGGGAGAATGTAGGGAGGATGGGGCCAAACTCTTCTCCGTGGTGGCCAGTGACAGAACAAGGGGTAATGTGTACAAATTGAAACACAGGAAATTCCACCTCCATGTGAGGAAGAACTTCTTTACTGTGAGGGTGACAGAGCCCTGGAACTCCCCAGAGCGGTTGCGGAGTCTCCTTCTCTGGAGATCTTCCAAACCTGCCTGGATGCAACCCTGTGCCAGCTGCTCTAGGTGTCCCTGCTGGAGCAGGGGGGGTTGGACTAGATGATCTCTAGAGGTCCCTTCCAACCTTAACCATTCTGTGATTTTGTAAATACTAAACATTTGATAGACGCTTCTCAAAACTGGATGGAATAGATAGGCAAATGGATGGATAGGCACCCAGAAAAGAGTGAAGGACAAATCCTTCCAAGACACAACCGTCTATACCAGATGCTCTGATAGAGATTTTCCTGGCTTTTGAAAAGGGCCATGTTATAATTTATAAGCTCTCAATACACAACAAAGTAACATTGGAAAAAGAATGCCATCAGCAAAGAGCAGACTCTTTGAGGTGAAGGTGAGAGGTGAAGTCCTGGGTAACAAGCAGCTGATCTGAAATAGAAGGAAAGTGCAATGCTGATTTCATCATCTTTCCTTCCATACAAGAGTTGTGAACTCCCTCACTCACTAATGCTGATATTTTGGGTTTGCTTGCCTCTAATTTATTCCTGAGTTTTATTCAAGTTTCTCTCTGAAAATATGACAACTAAGAAATTGTTTTCATTAGAAAGAAAAGGAATAAATTATTGCACATTCTTTCAGTTATAGGAGCTGTGGTCTTACCAACATGACAACCTCCCAATTTCAGAGTCAATCTCTAATCTTTACAGCATACAGTTCTTCAGGCCTCAGTACCTTACTGGATGGACATAGTTACAGCTCATGTACATATGCACATTTTACTGAACAGGCTACATTTGAAAAAAAAAAAATAAGACAAAGTTGAATAATACTGCTGTAATTTAATGCCTTGATCCTATGCCATGTGTATGTATTCAGTACATGAAGCAAGGAGTTTTGGAGCCTAGAGACACTTCTGGGCAACTCTCTACTCAGTAAGAAGTCTCTGTTATATATTATATAGATGGGAGATTCTTCTCCCATAGCAGGGTGAAAGCTCCAGCAAAAGGTCTGTTAAAACTCCCTCTCTGCCCATATGTCAAGTACTTCCATTACGCATTTATTTGTTCTATTTGCTTTAATTCCAGCTGTAAAAATAGATGTGTTTAAGGTGTTTTAAATTGAATTTAGCAATTTCTTCCTACTGAATAATATGGTCATTTTGTTGCAGGACATTGAGAATAGATGCAGACTTTAAACCCAAAAGAACACAGATTTTAAAGCACTACCACTGAGCCTAACAACACACAACCTCATCACAGTGTGAGGACTTGAGCTTTTTCCCAGGGAAAGGAACACAGTCAAGACTTATGCAGGGAACCAAACTGCTTTGACAGCTGCCCCGATTTGCAGACTTTTCTTCACAGAAAGCAAACAAATGCTTTATTTTAGAAATGACTTCTGTAGATCAGCAAATCTACTATCTGAAAAGCCTGACTTGCTGTAGTTTCAAGGTAGCACTTGACTACGTGTGCCACCTCCTTCACCCTCTGATGCTGTTTCCATCCCAGAAGCTGTGCTCTCCACTTTCAACAGGGTGGGGAGGGGAGGGGAAAGAGGGGGGAGGAAGGGGAGGAATATCCTAAGATGCTTGCACAGCATCGTCAAATTAAAAACCAAAAAAGAGAAAAAATGAAAAAGTATTTTCTGCAGTGCAGCCTTTGCTTTATATAGATGTTGCTATATGGAAAGTACATAGAAGCATTTGAAAAACTTGGCACATCTGGGACAAACTATAAAACATCATATAATGGCTGCATGTTGCATTCATTCTCCAGCTTCATAAAATACATCACTAGAAATATGCACCTAGGTATATCCACAAACATCTATCACATTTAAATGACCTTTAAAAGACATACATTTGTCTACACATGAAAAGTGATTCATAATTGTTAGAGCAGACATACAATTCAAGTAAAAAAAACATATTGTGAATTATCATACATATGATATTTGCAGATTAAGGAAGGCTTCTGATCTTCCAATCAGATTTGAAGCTTTGCCATATAACACAAAAGAAGCATAGAATGCTTAAGGTTGGAAGGGACCTCTAGAGATCATCTAGTCCAACCCTCCTGCACACACAGGGTCACCTAGAGCACGTGGCACAGGACTGCATCCAAGGGGGTTTTGAAGATCTCCAGAGAAGGGAGACTCCATAACCTCTCTGGGCAGCCTGTTCCAGGGCTCTGTCACT
>NW_010576792.1:838834-870118 GCF_000705375.1 Tinamus guttatus | reverse complement strand
AAGTACACAGAAAAAGATGCTTCTCTTTTCAGGATTTTTCTTTAAGAGACATGGAAACCATAAAATTGGTCTACTTTATAGTCAAAGAGACTTGGAATAAGAGGGAAACCTGACTGAGGGTGGCCCACTGTCACCTCACAGTGCTTAGTACTAAACTGTTGCCTTTGCTATCAGTCACACTCTAAGCTACACAATAGTCTATTTGGTTATTTTACTTCTACCTCAAGCAAGGGGATACAGGATTATCCCTCCACTGGAGATTAAAGGATTTGGATAAAACATCTGTGAGAGCTGCTTCATCACATGTTTTGTCATTCCGCAAGCAGACTGAACCAAAGCAGTGGCAAAAGACACATAGGTGCTCAAACAAGACAAATGCCAGGAGAAGGAATTAGTGACTGCTGTAAGCAATTTGACTTCACAGATACTCTTCCAGGAAAAAAATCAGACCAAGTATTAAAGAATTGAGTAAGATAAATAAATAAAAAAACCACACCCACAATTTTCCATTCAGAAAGATACTTTCAGTGGCAGAGAACAATTTGGCTCTGGTTCTGGATGTCCAGATGGGACAGTGGTTGCGAGGAATGCTGCTTGCTTCTGTATCGGAGACCTCATTAGCTTGTTTTTCTATTCCCTCGGAAAACTATTTCAAAACGCTTTATCTTCTTTGAACAAGCATCCTTCCCTTTCTATGATTACCAGACAAAACATGGTCAGATATAGTCACAAAAATCAGTTTTTGAATCATGTAGCTGCCTGACTTGTAGTTACAATGGGGGAATTGGAATTTGAATATTTGCATTTTTTTTTAATTACCAGCTGAGAATAAGTACTCAAGCCAAGGTACAACAATGGCTTCATAGGTACACGAATCACTAGTAAAGGATTACCTTCTGAAGGATTATACTTTAAACAAAGAAAAATTTGGTACACCACAAACAGTTGACAAATCAGAAGAAATAGATTAATCCAACAGGATTATCAGGAAAGGCTTCTCTGTACTTTAATGACCAGATACCTCACTAAGAAACACAAACAGTTTTTATTTAAATGTCTCCCTACAGTCGTGAAGCACCTTTTCAAGTGACAATCCCCTGCTCGTGGCCCACAGATAATAGCTGCTTATTCTGTTAAGGCTGTTAAAACAAGAGCCTTGACTGATTATCCTCAGTCTCACAAGCTAGGGCAATCTTCTATATTTTCACAGGGCCCTTTCCTTTACCCTTGCATATGTAAGCTCTGATCTTCAAGTCCTTTTAACTCTAGCCAGGAAGAAAGATTAGTAGCTGCCCGCACTGCTACTACATTGTGAAATCCACAGGACTGAGCTCCTTCCCTTCCCTCTGGGAGGCAGGGCAAGGAACAGAAAAGTGAAATCTAATACTGCATTTTTTTTTTCCCCCCGAATTGTTAACACTCAAGTAAGCCGCCACGGTCGCAGTACTATGGTGTCACAGAAAGCAAAGTGGCACCAATCTACTTGAAGAAAACAGCAAACATTGTCAAACAAGACTCACTCTATGCACACCTACTTCTTTGTCTGCTCTGCAGGTATTTTGGTAGCATCTGTGCGGTAACGCACAGGAGATTTGTATCAAAATCTAACTTGATTCTTCCAGCAAACACAAAAGAGTAAAAGTCCAGCTAAAAAGAAAAAACAATCTTGAAAGCAAAAGCCTCATTAATTTACTAAAATGATTTTTAGCTTTATATTCATCTTTTTAACATATAATTTTAGAAAAGCAAGTGAACATATATTGAAGTAACTTAAGTACAAGTCCTAATTATTGAGAAGCAATATAAGGTGACGCTGTTCAGTTGGTTATGTTTTCAGTCAGCCCCCTATAAAGACCAGGGTGAATAGAAACCACAGGGAAGCTAGATTCAAGGACATGCACAAACCTCATGTCCGGACTGCACATAAGCAGGATAATCGAGATGACTTTTCCCATCTAGTATTTTTACATTTCCATCCTTTGGACATGCCACATGTTGTTTTATAAACAACTAAGCTCTACATTTCTTCAGCATATATTTCGCATACATTTAAGAGTAAAGGCAGCATTAAGCAAAGACTTACCTCCTCCACCTCCAAGAAGGCTGGAATTAGCTGTAAGAAAGAAAAGGAGAATCATTAGCACTGAGTTTCCTAAACATATGTGGATCTAAAACCCAGGAGAAATATGACATACGGTTTTCCATTTTTGTTGTTTCAGAGACTTTGTTACTCCGCACTTAACCAAGAACACTTAGAATAAACACAACCTTTCTATTTAAGCAAATTCTAGGCATAGTGTTTACCTTTACAATATTTTGCAATATATTTGAATCTATGCAATCAATAAATAAAAAGCAAAAGCTTTACGTGTTGAATAGTTCTTGAAATTGTAATCTTGAATTTATAGTTCTATAAACAATATTTCTTTCTGATTAACAAAGGAAAGAAACCATCTTTCATTTTAGAGAAACTTAAAGTCTTTGAGGCACCTTATGACTAGATCTGCTCATTTTCTAAGCCAGGAACCTTTAAGGACGATGGTGAGCCCACTGAAATCAAAGGGAGTTTTATCATTATTTTCTATTAAGTTAGTATGCTTAATTACTTCTGTAACACATCCACCAGCTATCCATGTCAAAAAGAGATAAATCATTTATGGAAAGCAACTTTCAGCATACAGTGATCCAAGATGGCCATTCAAGGTAAGCCAGTGCAACTGGACTCTCACCAAACACTTCCCTGCCACAGCTTCAGCAAAAAGGGAAGAAAAGCCAAAGCTTCTAAACTTGCCTTGAATGAAGAGTCATCCTTTAGCCATGTAGGGAACAAATTCCCTTCATATGATAATGCAACTGGAAACCTAAAACCACTGGGAAGAAGGGTGGTCACTGCTCTTTTGTAGGGCTTGCAGATGAGGGAAGGAGAAGTAAGGGAGCAAACTCCTCAAGGACTAAAGCAGATGGTAAGATACACAGAATATGCTTCTTCCATCCAAACTTCTTACTGTAAGAAGTTGTTGTTTCTATGACCTCCTGTGCTTTCTAATTTAAAAGTTTTAAAGAGCAAATTCCCTGCTGCTTCCCCCCACCCCTTTTGGGGGGGAGACTTCTACTTTTTTTTTTTTTTTTTTTGACAAATGGTCACTTTTGTTTCCCTTGTTCACCTTTAACATCCACTTCCTTTGCAGCCCACATGCCCTGACCCTGCACTGAAGCCGTCTTAACTGGCAAGCAAAAGTTATAACCAAAAAAGCCTACCTAGGATCCATGAGCATCATATACCCTTAATAGTACCATCTTTACAGCAACTCAAGCAGCAACTCTAGCTTTTTGTAAAGGAAAAAATATGCTCCTGTATATCCAGTATAACTGACCATACCTCTCAAAATAAAGCAAACTAAACTCCATGGATTATACAGCCTAGGACTGGTTGGGTTGGTTTGTCATCTCCCTTTTGGCTATTGAAACTGCTCATTCAGCTCAAGATTCTCCATTAACTTTCACACATTGACCACCCTATTAATCAATTATTTTGCTAACACATCACCATGGTACCTACTTTGTTGTTCTACTGCACAACAAAAATGAGAGAGCAAATATTGCCATACAGAAACTGCCTTTGAAAAGATGCAATAATAATAGTAATGAATATGTGGGCAGACAAACTGCAGAGTGCCACTGAACTTCAATTTCTCAGTATTTATCTGCTTTTGCCCTCACTGAAATTCAGGATTAAAGACAAACTAAAAATGAACAGAAATTTTTACAGCAGCTTCCAAAGATCAGAAGAAAATAACAGCAATGTTATCTAATGCCATGAATCTGCCATTCACCATTACTATTTTCTGACATGGTAGGATGAACCTGTAATTTCTATTCTTGTTTTTCAATGACAAGTCAAATTCTAGGATTTCAGATACTACTTTTGAGGGATGTATCTAAAGTCTGCTAAATTTTGCTATTAGAAAAGTTTCCACTGCTGTAAAACATTTCTTCTGATATCCAGCCAACATTCCCATTGTAACCTCTTATTTGCTGGCTTCTCAGAGAATTATGTTTCTCTCATTAAAGTTTTCCAACAATGTTCACCTTTCCAATATTTTTATAAATGTTAATGACATGTAATACAAGTCAGCATCACACAGTTCTCTATAGAAACAGCAACAACATTTCAAACAGATTTTTGGCTGCAGTGCATCTATTAAAGCTATTTGAAATGCAGTAATAATTTATAGACTTAAAAAAAACCCCAAAGCATTATGCTTACATAACAGAAGAAATATCAAAACACTTTCCTATGATGCCAGGAAAGGCCATGACTGAATGGTATTTGCAATATTGTTTCCAGAAAGATAATGTCTCACTCAAAAATCAAGAGCTACTATTTTTGATTTTTTAGATCATACCCAAAAGGTTCAGTGAACTATACTCCACTTTGGGGAAACCTTACCGTCAAGGCAACAACTTGCCACTTTGCACCACCAGGACAGTGATTTCTGGCCAGAGCCCTCAATGCTGCCATGTTCCCCTTCGGCTGTGAGGCACTGCAGTTCATCTGGACTCAGAGGGCAGGTCGGCCCAGCCACACAGTTCTCATCTCATCACACCACATCACGCAGGAGGAAACATGGCCTCTCTTCCCAGGCCCCCAGTGTTAATCCACACTTGAATTTTATCCCTCAGTGCTCCCAAAATGCCTAGCAAAACACCTTGAAACGAATTTTATCCCTCAGTGCTCCCAAAATGCTAGGCCTAGCAAAACACCTTGAAACGAACTCCTGCTGTGGGAGTTGGATTATCTAGGTAGGGGCCATCACCTGTGGCACTCTCCAAAACCTGATGCAGTCCACATGGTCACTGCTGTCCAGGTTGCACCATTACCCTGCATGTATGCACAGCTCCATATAAGCGGCACACATGACAAGCAACATCTTTGGGCAAACAGTAAATCCCTCATGGCCAGACTCAGCTTCATGTCTCTATTGTAGAGCTGAAGATTCTGAAGTCATATAAAATGGAGCGGCGGGGGGGGGAAGAAAGGAAGACTACTTCGTTACCAAGGCACAGGAAACCAAACAAGTAGGAGCAGCCCCAAGTGAGAAGTAAAGACTTCTCATGCCTCACTTCATTCCCCGTGATATCCTTTCAAGCTGATCCGCCTGACTTGCCTAGAATTATGGCCTTAAAAATTGCAGTCTATAACAGATTCCTGCACAAAATCCAGTAAAAATAGACTTGAAAAATATAACTTTAATATGTATTGACTTAAGCTAAGAAGAGTTACGACATAAAATGGTCAGACAGCCATGACTAACGTACCTTCCTGATGATAGTGTGTCAGGCTTCATTCAAAACACCTCACTTCGCTATCACAGTCACTTGCAAGGTGCAGCAGAAGCAAGAGCCCATCTATAATTACATCCACCTGAGCCAGTTCACATCATAGGCTTCAAGGAGGACAACAGGAACATTTTTGGAGAAATTCCCATGGTGTATTTTAAAACTGGCTTCAGGGTGAGATAAATTGCAGCACAGGAGACCCTGCACATCTGCAATGTAAAAGGAGTACCAACCTCCAGAGTGCGAGGCAGATCAGCCTTAAAGTATTGAAGAATTATTTGAAGTAAACAGCATTTCTACAAAGTCGAGGCTCATCTCTAAGGACAGCACTGATTCAAAAGAAACAACAACAAAAAAAAACCCCACTCCACACCTGTACCCATCCACTGAGCTTAATGATTTGGCCCTTAATGAGATGTTTATGACCTTGCATTCAACCAGAAACTGCCAGACTTTACTTGTCTCAGCACCTCAAAGAACTGGATTTTTAATTCTATTTCACCCAGCACCAGCATAGCACTACTAAAAACAAAAACTCCACGAGTCTCTCCTACCCAGCAAGCTCATGTCTTGCTCTAGGAAACCAAATTCCTCTCCAAAACACTTTAGGGGAAGTGCCGGAAGACTTGAGAGAAGAATTTAGGGTAAACTTAGTTTCCCATCACAAAATACCAGCAACAAAATATCCAGTTTCTAAAATTACAAATTTGGATAACAAATATACTTGATAAGTAAGAACTGGATATGAATGTTTTACATTTCAGCTTTCTTAATAAGTTAAGTCATATGCCTTCCCAATATTTTTTGGCTCAACATACAGGCCAAAAATTCTGGCAGAATTGTCAGATGTCTGGCATCCTGACATTTTCTTCAGTGTTCTCTTTACAACATCCTTGCCAAAAAGTAGGATTATTTAAAATTTTGTGGAAAGCAAATGAATGCTGAAGAGGTTCACCTCCAATGAAACTGAAAATCTTCCTACACTCTAACCCAAAGGGTTTAAAAAGTAAAAAAAAAAAAAAAAAAAAAAAAAAAAAAAGTTATACTGCTTAAATGGATGCTTATATGCAATAAAAACATTTTTTTTCTCCTGTCAATTCTGTTGGATTTTAAAAAATAAACTGAAGCCAATACCATACTTCTGTGATGT
This sequence comes from Tinamus guttatus, assembly GCF_000705375.1. The sequence goes on along the minus strand of NW_010576792.1, from coordinate 863,628 downwards.
CCCTGGAGATAACAGGCTTTTAGCTTTGTTAACAACACAGCTGAATAACTCTGGTTACTTGTGGTTGGGATACACTTATCTGACAACATTTTAAAAACACAAATTCTTCAGGGAGCATGTCTTTGTCAAGTATTAATGGCACTAGTAAGTTAAATTGACATCTATGTCATGCAGCCATGCATCTGTCAGTATAATAAAAATATACTTCCAAAAGATTGCTTGATATTGTCTGACTCTGGCAGCAGATGTTTGAGCTTATTTTTATGCAAAAAGATTAAATATTTTTGTCAATACTTTCTAATTGAGAAATTTATTTGAGATGACATCTTTATAGCCAGCAACATTGTAAGATGCGATCCACACTATGGCCTTAAACATCATTTTTACTCATCAATAAAACATCCTAATAGGCGACTTATGAACAGAGTCACGTTAATTTATGGAAGGGCAAGCTCCATTTCTCCGTATGTTTGCTGGGACATCCTTACCTGCCACTGCATTTTGTTTGACCTCTTTTCCAGAAGGCAGATAGAAGCTGGAGGAAATGAGAGCTGGCAACCAGACCCTGTGCATTAAACCATTTTTACACAAGACACACTGTGGCAGTTTACAGGAAAATGTTTAAAACTTTATGAAGATGATTTCAAAGTATATATAATAAAAAATACAGCTACACATGGTGTAGTACAGTATAATCACTCCTGTAATTAACTTGAAGAATTTCCTTGCACTCAAAGTCACTGCAATCAGGAGAGTCAAAACAACGTGGTAACCCCAGGCTTGAGGCAAGTTTTGCGCAGTTACGTAAGTACCTAAGAATGCCAAGAGGAGCATGGTTGGAATCTAAAAAGTCAATGAAAAAGGATCAACTTGAAGTATTTAAGCCCATTCCACCATTAGCATTTTCAGACACCTACCTGCCTTTTGCAAACACCTCTGGTCCATCATCAGTGTGACTGTCACACACACAGCCCTAGCTAGAAACACCTCCACAGCACACATGGCAGTAAATTGCTTTACTGCTCTCCACCATCCAGCAGATTTCTGCATACATCTCACCTTTCTCCCAGCCTTTATCACCTCCACAGGTGAACGCTGCAGCTACCATTTAAAATCTCCGCAAAACAAAAGGAGATCCAAGAAGCTGAAAAACACTTCAGTAGAAAAGTTAATCTGCTTCCACAAACTCCTCTTAAAACCTTTCTTCCACCACCCAAGCTAGTCAATTCGCAATTACCTGCTTTAGCTCGTCTGGGCTAATGCTAACCAGTTGTGCTGCAATTTAATCCACCCTCCTGCAGCTGGATGCTGACAAAGAGCACGAGCTCCCTGCCCAGGCTGGCCCCCTCCCTGCTGCCACTGAGAAATTCCTACTGCAAATTCGTTCTGGTTTAAAGATTAAGAGAAATCTAATGGGAAGCTTTGTGCAATTAAAAGTATAGATTTTCTTTCTGGACCTGATAAGAATGGCTTTGCTGATGATTGGGGTTATGCAATCTCTTCTGTTCTATTCCTTGCTCTGGCAGAGTCTCTATAGGGATCAAGTTGTTTTAACTGAGCTCTGTCATTTTTGTAAGTGAAGTAGTCATTACCTCCAATTTCAAGCTTTTAAAGGATACTTCATAGGGAGATGAAGCAAAAAAAAAAAAAAAGTATACTAATAAAACTTTTGGAGCTGGGTCTGACAAGGCAACTGCCTTTGCAACATTCTGAATTCCATACAGAAACAATAACTATCATAACTTTTCAGGTTTTTTTCTTCCTCTAATATAGTGCCAACTCAATTTATAATATGCTTTTACTCAGGAAAACTATTTTTAAAAAGCACCTGTATCCAAACAAGCACTGGGCTGTTGATCAGAAATGCATGTTCAAAGTAGAAGAAACAGTGACAGGTTTTTCCCCTTACAGTGAAATACATTGATTGATTTACAATAGCCTGTGAATTCAAGTTTCCATCGTTGTTTTTGAATGGATAGTAGACCATAGCAAGGCATGACACTTAAAAGAACACTCCAAAAGCAGAAGAACTTTTTAAACAGTAACATTCACCAGGAGACATTAGAATCTCAAGCCTCTAACCAGCAAAACATTGTCACATCAAATTCTGAAAAACAGGAGTTTCAGCCTTTATATCAATAACATGGTATGATTTTTGGCTAGACAGACCCTATTCCTAATCAAAGAAAAGACAGAAAATCAAACAAAAGCAAAAGACGTCCCATCGCCACCTTGTAAAGGGCCCTTAGAAGAACCTGTTTTATGAGGCTGATCTCATCCCTGGAAGGGAGAAGATGACAGACTTGTTGAATCAGAAGCTGTAATTTTAAAGGGAAGGAACTAGAAAAGACTAAAACCAGCTAGTAAGTACAGATTCACATATCATCACATTTTGTGTGAACTCCATTTCAGAAAGCACGCTGTTTTTCATGCTCCTCTCATTCTTTATAGCGAACAGGAGCCATGCACAAAGCAGGAATAATTTCACTCCAAAAGACAAGTCAAGGAATTATAACAGACTACCAGATGCTAAAAAGAAGGCTATGAATTGAGATTTCATGCAATTTGTGTGTCAATTTGTGGTTTGCTCAACTACTTACAGTTGCCTTCTAGATCATCAAGTTATTTTAAAATGTAGCTATGCTGAAATGAAAAGCAAAAGCAACTACTTCGGGGTAGAATAGTGAGAAAAAAATATGCAGGTTAACTGCAGCCAATTCTTTGTCTCATAATTCGGACAATTTGTGTGGTTTCAGAAAGTAACATTAAAGGAAATCAACGTGCCATAGCATATAACTAACCTCTTTGTGTACAGTCATCATCAGTATTTAAAAGCCTACACAAACCAGGTAAAAGGTAGCCCTAGGTTCTATTAGCACAGGGACCAGTGCAGTTTTGTTAGTAATTTTTAACGAATACGAAGTGAAATTTATATATTTCATGCATTTTCTCAATATCCCAAAGGTACTGCATTATATTATCTGGGATACAGAAAAATAGCAGCCAAGTTCTTTGTGCTTACTTTGCTTTAGTCTTTTCAAAATTACTATTACTCCTGGACCTACAATCTACTTATTTAGTTGGTCATTTCACATTGGTCCACTCTTTAAAGAATTAAACGCTACAAGAATCCATTTCAGTTTCCTTTGTTAGGAAACAATCGTATAAAGTTTGATTCCCAGAAGTAAAATAATTTCTGTGTTGTCCAACTGCAAAAAGTTTGAAGAAAACAACATCTTATGAAAACCAAAAAGAAATCAGAAGGTAATGGAAACTAAGATAGTTCAGTGTTAAAGTATTAATATTCAATCTTAGGGTTTCAAAAACAGAGAAGACTTTAGCTCATTATGAAATCAAAGTCCATGGTTAAAGGGAAGACACCGGGGCCTTGCAGCAGAACAGAATGTTTTTCCCAAGGGCACCATGGAGGAAAAAAGAGACGGTGGTTCAGGCACCCCCCACAGCACTTCCATTTTCCTCCTGGCATTTGAGGGGAGCCCAGGCCTAGTGACAGCTCTAGGCTTCACATCAGTCAGCAGAGTTCAGAGAAAAACTAGTAACCGCCTTCATTGTTCATTTTTCTAAGGTAATTAAAACACATGAACAATATTAAGTTAAAAACAAAAACAAAAGCACCTAATTCCCTACCCAAACAGCCCTCGCGCTTTTTCCAGCTACGCAGACAAGACTTTACTTGTAAATTTTGCCATACAGTTAGAGGATGCAAGGTGTTACTCACTGCTCTTGCAAGAGCACCCTGGAAGGAAGATTTTAACAGTGAATCATAAGCTCCTGCAAGCCACTAGCGCAGACATGCAGGATTTGAAGAGCCTGCAAGTAAAGTGGGGAAGTAAGGTCTACTTGAAAATACATCCAACCGAGTGAATGTAACATTCTCTGCATATGAACATGATATATAACCTGTCTAATGGCCATTTCTTTATATAGTCTGCAATTAGACCCACAGCTCCCGCTGTGGTCAGTGTGAGCCAGATTACAGAAGAAACACAGGATCATGTATAGAAAAAACACAGAATTGATTTTACTTTTACCCTTAGCATAGGCCTAAACCATTGCCTTTGGGCTAAATATTTTTGTAACAGTAACAGTCATGTGTTGCTTTATTTAAAAAAAATCAGTAAGCTAAATATTTTGATTAAACTAGGAATAATAACCTACAAGAAAATATGGAACATGCATCTTAACACCTTCCATAAACACATTGTCCTAAAATCTATCTGTGTATTACTGTCGGATATACTACTCATATTTTATCTTAACTGAATATTTCAAAAGGTAAAGGTAAAAACATCTTGAGAAGACCATGAGAGATCTTAGGAAAAAAATGCAGCCTTCAATTTACTGTACCACAGATATCAGATTTGCCCCTTTCATGATAAAAGTAAGTTTGCCTAGGGAGATAGACATTGATGATCCTCTCAACTTTACTGTTCCTGAACCACACAATCCATGATAGGTCTTAAAATTGAAGAAACAAAACTCTAAGTTCAAAAAGAAAGAGGTGGGGAAAAAACAGTAATTATTTTTTATTCTTACTTTACCATTTTCACATGCCCTGAAAACTTGAAAATCCTCCTCCATTCAGGAACTTTAAAGAAAAGGGAGATCATGAGTAATTAAAATGATATAAGGGCCTGCAGATATTTCCCAGGGCGTGACGGAGCCAGGAGCCTCGATGTGATCAGGAGGACTGACAGGATTGCAGATAGTGTGGGACAACACTCCTTTCTTGTCAGGTTCTTGGGGGGTTTCTAATCTCTCCGACTGCAGCTCTCCAGGGCTCCGGAGCTATCTTGGCCAGGGTCAGGCTGGAGCCACCCTGCCGAGCTCCTCGCCTTGCAAACACGACAGCCCTGCTCGGTATTTTCCTGAACACCGCCTGCATGGCAGCTCCCTGGCCACCCCCACATCCCACAATAACAAGCATTTCTTAATTACAAAGATGATTAAAGCTATTATCAAAAAAAGCAGTAAATAGGCAGTTTTGTTGCAACAGCATGTATTGAAACAGACCGTACCATGCAGAAAACGAAACATACAGCCACAAATCACGAACTTTATCATCTCTGCACTGAGGGGTCAGCTCTAATATTTCCCATACTTGCTTTCTGCTAATTCCACTAGCAAAATCTTGTCATGGTTGTCAATATCAACCAGGACCCACGCTACCATCATATGCAGTGCTACTTCCAGCACTTCCAGCTTACTCACTGAACTCTCCAGAAGAGATGCGTATTTTGGATGTCAATCAGAAGACCACATTTAGAAAGGTAGTTTTCCCAAGTCGGCAACGGAGCCAGGGAGGCACTGGCAGGTGGTGATTCTTCTGCCTACCGTGTAGTCCATTACTTTATTTGAAATATCACCTCGTTGCTGGTAATTCTGACTGCACAATAACTGCAGCCACCCCATCACTCCGACCAGATAGAGGAAAGAAAACAGATTAAAACCAGGCATCCTTCTCCCAACTGCTGCCTCATATATAACCCAGCTATCCAGAGCAACTTTTTAGAACAAAGATACACAATACATTTTTATTTTAACAATTAATTGTGCTTTCCATGTATCAGGTAAATTCAACAGCTTAAAAAAATCCAGGCTTTCATACAGACGTTTTGCCTCCAGGTCCCATGGACCCATGATGTTTTATTCCATATCCAAGAAACAAAACTATAACCTAATAAATAGGTGCACAGCAAACACGCTGGTTCATTACTCTGATGCTAACAGAATTTTGAGGCAGCTGAATACCTTTGAAAAATGTATTGAGAAAATAAAACCAGAATTAGGCACAATACAAAGTGTGTTTATATGACTACAGTGCCCAGCATATGAAATGATATTACAGGCATCTTATGCTATGTATGAACACAGCTGTAAGGCAGGTAAAGCATGTTTCTAGAGTTGCTCAGAGAAGAGGGTGATGAATCATCTTACCAGCTCCTTATGAAATGACTTATCTCATGGCAATTACTAGCAGCAGGCCCCAGAAGGCTAATCACATGCCCTAATCCTCAGTGAGAAAGAAATTAAATGGCAATTTTAAAAAGCCTATCTTGAACATGGAAAATTCTATTTTCTCTTGGAAAATAACTACAACAATCTCACATTCTATTACAACATCAGCAAAGAAATAGTTGCATTGGATAGTTGGAGAAGAACTACATCCTACGCCCTTTTTCTGAAGTGTCAGGTACAGAGATAAGAACACCAAACATTTTCTCATTCTTATATCCATGATAAATCTGCATGCCACTTAATGCATGGCACAGATATTAAATACGTAGTATAAGCTTATGCTCATGATTTTTAGGAAGAGATGCCTCCTTAATTTATCTCTTTAATAATCCTTTGACCTAGGAATATCACTTCTACTGATATATATAAATGACAGAAACCACCTGAAAATTTTGCCAGAATTTATTACAGGAAGAAGACTGACTGGAATAAATAACTTTGCAAGAGTACAGCGCTTTACTGAAATTTCAGGCAGTCTTTCCTTTTTATTTCCGATGAATTAAATCTACTGCAATTAATGATTATAGCTTTTCCTTCAATCAGCCCATATTCCTCTAGGAAATTAACTTAGCGATTAAAAGCCTAAAGGCTGGAAAGGAACCTAGTTAGATGAATTTCACTTTCTCTATATTGCCTGTGTAATCAAATGTAGTTTCCCCACCAGTTTAATTCTAATCAGTTTAATTACTGAAAATTACAAGGGGGAAAAAAAAAAGTAATTCTTAGACCAGAACAAAGAGGAAATGCTTCATGTGCAAGAATACTGGGTAAGAACAGTTTGATATTGCGCCTTTGAAGAAGGAGAAAATAAAATCAAATTAAAATATTCTTACAACAACAGCCACTCTAATCAGGAGGTGGAAAGAGCAAGCCACAAACCAAAAAATATTTACAAAGTGTGAAACTGTGGGAGGGTTTTTCACTTTTTGCAAAAGTAGGATTTCACTGGTCCTGTCCAGCTCTAATAATGACCTAAAACCGTATTTTCTACTCAGTCTTTTGGTCAAACACTTGTTCTATCAAGCAAGGGAAAAGTAGAACGTGCACTGCCCCTTGATTCTGTCTTTCCCACCAAGAGGAAGAAGCTGTAAAAGTCAGGGGTAGCAGAGCTCTCCATGCAATTCAAGAAGGAAACAGCCTCCTTCCTTGTCGGATTTCTACACCGGAATTATTCCACATGGAGAAAGGACTCAAAGGTAAATATGGAGAGAAATATCTCAGGTGCAGGAGAACACTTTGGGGGAGCACAAATTGAAGAACAAGACCAAAAGGACAACAGATCCTAAAAAAAGAAGTCTCAGATTGAGATAAAAATGGAAGAATCCCTAAAACAGAAAAGGAGTAAAAGAAAAGGCATAACTTTCTAATGGAAGTGCCCTCTTTCATATTTTATGAAAATACTGAGATGAAAAGTCTCCTAAGTAATTCCTTTATACTAAATTTATACTTAAACATACACTTATATACATACCTATCATAGATATACGTATCAGTAAATATGCACAGAAATGTTTTCCTCCACTTGATTTTCACAGCAAAGGATTTCTTAGTTTTATAATACCTCCTTTTTAGAAATGGATTTTTTTACTATGTTTCTGTTATTTCTTGCCAGAAGGCAAGAACTACTTTCTGATCAGAAAAATGTGATCATATATATATATATATATATATATATTTAAAATACACGAAAATCAATTAGACCGAAATGGCTTTATGATATACTTCATAATGTTATGGACTTAAATCAAGTCCATCTTAAATCTCCTCTGTCAAAATGATTAATCCCCGAATGAGATCATTTAAAATGCTAGTTTACAATCTACTACTACTCCAAAATCATCTGATCTGTACAAGACAGAGGTAGGAGTAGTTTGGTGACTATTCCTGGAAGATTTCATAAAGTGGGAAACCAATTGCTATAAAACAGAGCAACAGAGACAATCTGTCACTTAAAAGGCTAAAAATATTTTTTAAAAAAAAAAAAACCTTTTCTTTCTGCTGAATTCACCAATCATCCAGCTTTTTATTTTATAATATATTCTGTGGAAAGGAGAAGTTCTGGTTTAATGCAGGAAGAGTGTCCTACAAAATGGAAACAGCTCATATCCAAGACAAGGTTTTAACTAATTTGTTTCACTGAGATTGCAATAATTAAAATTGAAAGTGGAAAAAAAAGAAAAAAAAGTACTTAGCATCCTGGAATTTGCACAGAAACATGTAAAGGTGAGTTATATAAACTTTAGCAATGGGCAAATCATGCATTTTATTGAAGAATTATTTTGTATCTTTTAGAAGTCCATATTTTTTGCAACATACAACACACACACCTTTTTAACAAGGTCTCTTTCTGCTCCAAGGTGTTTGTAGTCATGAAATCTTTAAAAGTGCCCTGAGTTTGGAAAGAACTGCAGAAAAAAAGTATTATCTTCCTGAGCAAACACATCATGACTCCATCTACTTTTACTGTGCTCTTCTGAAGAGACTATCTAATCAATGATATCAGAACGTAAACTTATGTAAATGCCGTGATTTCTTCACAACCTTTGTTCAAAAATAACAAGCTTTGAACATTCAAAGGACTGTAGTGATACTGGCATGAACATATCTGGCAGAACAATGCGTCTCAATCAATGGATTATCTTTAAATGAGATGTCTCCTGACTCATTCCTAACTGCTTTATCAAAAACACTTAGGAGGGCTTTTTCTGCACTCCCTTGCCAAGTTTTGCCTCAGTTTTTTTAGAAGATGGGGAAAGCTATAGAGCTTGAAGTTTGCAAATCCTTGAAAATTCTGACTTCTGAAATACTAACAAAACTGTCATTAATGGGGAAAGAATCTAAACTTTAAATATTCCAGAAGCATAATTTATTAGTGCAGCTGTAGCAGATGATAGCTTCTGCACGATAAAATTTGTTTTTCCCTCTATGGGATCAACAATTAGAAATTTTATTAAGAAGATGGCATCAGAGAGAGTATAAGAAACATTAATCAGAAGGTTAGGTCCTACAAGAAAGTTTTTAAAACAGCACAAAAATCAGTTGTGCAGATTACTGGGGGTTATTCAGCAGTCTGATACCCATCATGGGTACTTCTTCTGTTACAATTGGAAGAAGCTCACCACCAATGCCCATCATAACTGCATCTTGTAAGACAGCATGAATTCAACTGTTATTAATGCACCCAACTGATATACTCCATCATTAAAATCTCCAAATTAATCTCCAAAATAAATGAAGTATATTTGTCATAATCACCTAAGATAGTCCTTTAAAATGTAAAAAAGAAAGGAAAAAAGAGAATTTAGCAAATGAAACAGTTTTTAATTTTATGATGGAGAGGAAATTGCGACCTATTCTATGACTGCCATCTCATTGACGCTGAGACTTGAACTGCATCTTTTCATAAATATATATTCAACCATTGATGGAACCAAAAGACTCTTAAGAAGAAAAAGTGCATTTTAGTTTCCTATTCTTCAAAATCAATAATTCTGCAGGATGCCATTTGGAGGTTCACGCTCCTTTCACATAACCCATCAGCCTCCCACAGGACCCAGACAGAACTCAGGATGACATGGACCCTTCTCATAACACAACTATTGCAAGTGCCAGTACTTACTGAACAGTGAAACTTCAAAAGATTTAACTCTCTAATCTGAAAAGTACAGTAGAAGCAGAATCCAGGATGTGTCAAAAATATAGCTTCAGAAAACAAATCTTACAGCTCAGCAGTTTCACTTTTTACTGTAAGGGATGTTATGACAGCTTTTCAGTGGATTCACATTTAAATATAACTTTAGTCCTCTCTTGCATTCTCCGAAACATCCATCACTGTAACTTTAGCCTTTTCATAATTTAAAGGAATAATCTTCAGCTCCTAAATACTGCTTTAGTCTGTTTTGACAGTCAAAATTAATACCTCTTGCAGTTACTGAAGAAAGTAATAAAAGTTCCCGTTATCAGATGCTTTGACCTTCTCCTCCAGCCAGTTATTCATTCTGCCAAAAAATGCCCATGGGTCTGCTCTTTCTAGTCTCCTTACCCAGTACCCTGGCCAAGAGGAAACCCTGCCTGTCAGTCCACAGCAGAGGAAGGGAGCTAGAAATGGCTGAAGAGGCACAAGAGCCTGGCTCGTGACTCAGCACACGCTGCTTCTGGACTCTTCTGTCCCACACGGGACTCTGAGAAACCAGGCTCTGAGTTGAACTTTGAGCTTTCAGAGTGTAGCCTCACTGAGAAGTTCTTTGTTTTCAGAAATGAAGTCCAAAGACAGAAGTAGGTTGCTTTCACAACCCATCTAGGGAAAAATATCTCAATGACGACCCTAACAGAATCACTTTAATGTGCTATGAGAGAAGACACTAGAGAACTGGTGTTGTCAAGAAGAAGAGCTGTACATATTTTTCTACCACAGCTGGATTATTTGGAACTTTTCCATGTTCATTTATTAATACAGGAGTTGCTTCATATATACATACTTTGTATCTTGCCACTTTTGACCGAAACTAGGCCAATGGATCAAGTGAGGAAAAAAATGCAGTGACTTTCTCCACCTGTACAAATATCTCAGAGCACTCAGAACTGCTTTACTAGCCAAAAACTAAAAGAATACAGGAAAGACAGAGGTTTTTCGTACTTTTACCATGATGGAAAAGTACTGTTCCATATATGCAATTCCATTAAGTTTGTCATCAAGATCACATTAAATCGGTAAACCTTAAGTATAGACCTGGGAGGTATAAAATTGATGGCCCTCAACTTTAAACAGATTAAAAGCCAGCGAGACAGATCTGGATGTTGCATTATTTTCCAAGATATAAACAGCATTTTATAAATATTAATAAAGATGATTGACCAATGGGTTAAGAAACTTCTTCCATCTTTATCCTTAGTTAACGACAATGACCATGTAGGAATATATAGGTATTAATTTACTCATATCTGCAAGTTTTCTGCCCCTCCAAAAAGCAGTGAAAAGAGTTGCGTGTTCCAACTTAACACATAATTTTAAAAAGTCCCTTCCTATAGAAGAATTTCCCTCTTTCCATTTGTTATTTACCTTCTGTAAGCCCAGAAGTACAATTTGACTGATAAGCTCTACAGCATTTGAATCGCGTATACATTCAAACCTGGAAATAGGCACTATGTAGAACAAGGGATAGCAAGCAACATTTAAATGACATAAAAAACAGAGGTTAGTCTATAAAAATATTTGAAAAAAGGTCTCAGGCATTTTGGGGGCCCTTGGCTGACATTCTAAGTAGTGAGATTTGATGCAGTACTAGTGATTTGTGTGACCAGTATGTTATGGCTGTGGATTTGTGGTATGTTATGGATTTGTGTGACCAGTACGTTATGGCTGTGGATTTGTTGTACATTGTTGTGGATTTGTGGTATGTTATGGATTTGTGTGACCAGTATGTTCTAAGGCACATTTGGAACTCAATCTGGCAAGGGACGTTAAAAATAACAAGAAAAACTTCTTCAAATATATTAACAGCAAAAGGAAGATCAGGGGAAAGGAGTGGGTCCGCTGGTGAACGGGGTGGGTACCCTGGTTATGAAGAACACAGAAAAAGCAGAGTTGCTGAATGCCTTCTTTGCTTCGGTGTTTACCAAGGGCAGCCCTTTAGAGCCCCAGGCCCTAGGGACAAGAGAAGAAGCCGGTGGAGAGGAAGACTCGCCCTGGGTAGAGGAAGATTGGGTCAGAGAGCACCTAAGGAACCTCGATACCCACAAATCCATGGGCCCTGATGGGATGCACCCCAGAGTGCTGCGTGAGCTGGCAGAGGTCATAGCTAAGCCGCTCTCCATCATCTTTGAAAGATCCTGGAGAACGGGGGAGGTGCTGGAGGACTGGAAGAAGGCCAATGTCACGCCAGTCTTCAAAAAAGGCAAGAAGGAGGACCCAGGCAACTACAGGCCAGTCAGCCTCACCTCCGTCCCCGGAAAAGTGATGGAACGGCTCATACTGGCCGTTGTCTCCAGGCACATGGAGGACAAGAAGGTGCTCAAGAGTAGTCAGCATGGATTCACCAAGGGAAAATCTTGCCTGACTAACCTGATAGCCTTCTATGATGAAACGACCGGCTGGATAGACGAGGGGAGAGCGGTGGATGTCGTCTATCTCGACTTCACCAAGGCTTTTGACACCATCCCTCACAACATCCTCCTGGGCAAGCTCCAGAAGTGTGGGATAGATGAGTGGACACTGAGGTGGATTAGGAACTGGCTGGATGGCAGGGCCCAGAGAGTGGTGATCAGCGGTGCAGAGTCTAGTTGGAGGCCTGTAGCTAGCGGGGTCCCAGGTGAAAAACTTCATGCAGTTCAACAAGGCCAAGTGCAAGGTCCTGCACCTGGGGAGGAATAACCCCGGACAGCATTAAAGGCTGGGGACTGACCCTCTGGAGAGCAGCTCTGCAGAGAAAGATCTGGGCATCATGGTGGACAACAAGTTGACCATGAGGCAGCAGTGTGCCCTCGTGGCCAAGAAGGCCAATGGAATCCCGGGGTGTGCTAAGAGCGTCTCCAGCAGGTTGAGGGAGGTGATCCTGCCCCTCTACTCAGCCCTAGTGAGGCCACATCTGGAGTATTGTGTCCAGTTCTGGGCTCCACAGTATAAGAGGGATGTGGAACTCCTGGAGAGAGTCCAGCGCAGGGCTACAAGGATGATGAGGGCCTGGAACATCTGCCCTAGGAGGAAACACTGAGAGAGCTGGGCCTGTTCAGCCTGGAGAAGAGAAGGCTGAGAGGGGATCTAATCAGTGTATATAAGTACCTCAAGGGAGGGAGTGCAGAGGATGGTGTTGGTCTCTTTTCACGGGTGGCCACCGACAGAACTAGAGGAAATGGTCGGAAGCTGAAGCACCAAAAGTTCCACAGGAACTTAAGGAAAAAATTTTTAACAGTGAGGGTGACAGAGCACTGGAACAGGCTGCCCAGAGAGGTTGTGGAGTTTCCTTCTCTGGGGATCTTCAAAACGCACTTGGACGCAGTCCTGTGCCACATGCTCTAGATGACCCTGCGTGTGCAGGGGGGTTGGACTAGATGACCTTCCAACCTTAAGCATTCTATGATTCTATGGCCTGAGTCTTTTTCAAAATAACAGACAGTCCTTACATTGAAGTCTGGAAATACATTTTTTGCTACATTTTTGCTTTGGTACAATATGGTCCAACAAAACACAGTAAACGAAAGCAAATAAACCCAGTTTTTCACCCATGCAACTATTCTTAAGCAAGAAATCCACATTTGGAAATTAAGTAAGTCCAAAGTACAAAGAAGCCCCAGGGAGAGCTGGGATGCTCACAGGATACCATCATGGGTAAGGAGAAATCCATCAGAGGCCAACTCAAAGATTCCCTTTTCTCCTGTGTAAGCAGAAGTTTAAATTAGCTTGTACAAACTTACAGGTAAGTGCTGGAGTTTCACATTATACATTATTTTTATTTGGCTGGAGATTCCTGGAAGGAACTGTCCTATGCAATCATTTTATCCTTCTAAGACCGCACATATGTTTAAATGAAGGCTGTTGTGCCCAAAATGCAAGGTTTTCAACACAGAGGGAAAAGCAGCCAAAGTTCATCTCTCTTTGAACTCCGTGCAGACCTTCCACTCCCTGAACTCAGCCCCACTCAGTCTTTCAGAGTCATCCTTCATGGGCGATACCTGCAAATCCCCCTCCGGGCAGTTGATACAGATTCACAATCTATCCAAGGAATCTCTGGAGAGAGAAGGTAGCTGCTAACTAGCAAATTTTATCCAATAGCCTGGGAGGTAATAGGTCACCATAGATGGGGAAGTATATTGATGGAGGAGTAGCCATTACTTTAATATGTATGATATCATTTTTTTCCTCCCAGAAACAAAGCCCCTAAGAACATTTTATCAGACACCAAATAGATTATTTAAAGTTGGTCTCTTAGTGTTTGTTAAATGCTGGCAATTTAATTATGAAAACATAAAGAAATACATGTGTGGAAACACATTATTTATTGAAAAAGAGTAGTTTAGGGAATACAAATATATAAATGCAGTATAAAACCTAAAAATTAAGCTGTTTTTCAATGACTGTACAGATATATATGCAAAAAGCTTCCTTTACAAAAATTCATCACGAGTATTGAATTATTAAACAACCTAAATTGGATATTGACTACCAGTGATTATTACAATGTGAAAAAAAAAAAAGTTCCCTTGAGACTGGACAACTTAATCAGCCTCCAGGATGGAAATACAGTAAAAGTTAAAGTTAGTGCTGAATGAGTACTATTTTAACCTCTCTGGTTCAGCAAGATTTGACTCTGAAGAGCTGTCTCTCTGCACTCTCCCCATCTTTTCTACTTCTTGTTTATGCAATTAACAACAAATAAAAGATCAAAATCCTATATTCCAATTACCTCTTACCTGCAGTAGGTGAAACTAGGTCAAACTTCTAATGGTATTTGAAGAGTCACATTTACATTAAAGCCCCAAGTTTCTTTACTTATTATCATTCCCTTATTATTTATCACATATTTTCATTGAGGAATACTGATGGCAACATCTGATTTCTACTCACAGAACATCATAATGGAAATGAGAATTAATGATAGAGTTGGGGGCTCTACAGCATAACTGGATCTGCCATTATTCTGCCACCCGCTCTTGAGGAAGTCCTCAGGGGTGAAGTTGGGATCTTTAGCTGAGTGTGATAATATTAAAAATGATGCTTAAACCAAAGATTTGACATTGGTAATAAATCACTTGGCAAACAGTTGGAAATCATATTGAAAGAACAATCCTGTGTAACAATTGAGACTCTATGCATATCTCTCTAAGGATAAATAAAGTACTAAGTATTTATTAGTGCAAATCAAACTTTCCATAAAGAAGTAGCTCTGAGAAGAAATACTACTACCAAATGTACAGCCCAGTATCTTCCGCCTCTCCAGACTATCATCAAACACTGTAGGAAATCTGGTTCCTGATGTCATGAGAGCTTGGGTATGCAACTCTTGAAGGAGAACACATGAGCAGCCCTTATCTTTATTAAAAGGAGCTCATATATCCTGATTATGAGGAAAGTCTTGAAGAGACCTGGTTCAAATCCACCCAAGTAGAATTGTATTCTGAGGGGGTGGATGCGTATCAGCTATTTCTTATCATGACGGCTACAGTATCGGTATTTTCCCCTTAAATAATCCTTCTAGAAACAACACAATTCAGACACTTACTCTTCATAAAACACAATTCTTTCAAAATGCCACTTGTGAGAAAAATGAGACAGAATGGAAACAGTTCACACAAATATAAAGAAGTCAGTATTTTGTGATATGTGCCATGGCTTTCAGCTTACCTTTCAAGTCACTGACAGGCAAGTCAGAGAACACTGCGTGCTACCTCATGCTTTCCACTGCAAGTGAAATTCTTTCTGATCAAGGAGGACATAATGGAGAATACAGTAATAATGTTTACATGACATATAGCAAACTTGTTCTGTGCAGGCCAAGGTAGCTCTTTCAGTAAAGCACAGACCTTCCTCAACACTACTGTTTCAAAAAGAAACTTGTGAGTTTTGTCTCTTTTTTGCCATACAAAAAAGATACCAAAAGAACATGTTTTGCATGCTGCCCACCAGGCATCAGAAGGTATGGACGATGATGACCACAGCAAGTATCCAGCAACTAAAGGTGAGAGGTGAGATTTATTCAGTAAAGTAGAGAATGCAATGAGACATTCACAGGCAACCTCTTTTCCTCCTCTTCCATTTTCTTCTTCCTATGTAGCAAAACATGAAGGTCTGAAACTCTGACATATTTGCAGCTATGAAGAGCCTAAAAATAAGCATGAAGCATGAACAAAAATGTAAGGTACTCATCCAGGCTTACACACGATGTATTAATCAAAAACAGAGAAAGTAGAGCAAGTTTCAATTACTTTTGCCTAAGTGCTAAGAGTGCTAGAAGAGCCTAAGAATCTTTTTTTTTTTTTTTTTTCCCACATAAT
This sequence comes from Tinamus guttatus, assembly GCF_000705375.1. The sequence continues at coordinate 847,602 of NW_010576792.1, read as the reverse complement.
TAAAAGGGGAACCCTTTGGACCAGTTAAAATACTTCATCACTGCATATTTAGCGAACACAAAAAGATGCCTCTTTCTCAAGCAAAAGGACATTGTCAACAGCAGTGAAACACACTGATTCCTTTGCAGTAAAAGCTAAACAACCGGGAAGCAAAAGCAAAGCGCTAACTAAACACTGCTTTTGGTGAATAAGGCCACCAACAACAGAAAGCATTAGCTCAATAAATATCTGGCTGATATCCTGACTCAAAAAACCATGACTTTAAAGGCCATGAATTTCAAAAGCGCTACTTCTAAAAGGACCAGGAGGTTAGGAACCATTTAGCCCCACCTCATCGTTACTGTCAGTGAAAAACTTGCCATGTTAACAGCATCACACTAAAGGGAAAAGACACTCAGGAGTAACTCTGGCCAGACCCACTTTTCCAATTTCTAAACCACCCACCTCACAGGCCTAAATAGTATTTATTTAATTTAAGCAGGGGAAAATACACTGAAGGCCTTTTTTCCCCCAGTTTCTCCAGGTTGCTGAGCCACAACCAAAGCTTACCACAAAGCAGGTAATTCAAAACTACAGACTGTCTGTGAGAATTGGCGAGCATCTTTATCATAGCAGCCTTCCTAGAAAACTTATTTATATATATGGAGAGAGAAGTATGTATGCATATACTCATGCACTCAAACCCACTCAAACTTAGGTGCTGAAAACTAACTCAAGTGACTAATTCAAGTATTTAAAACAGCTAAACAACTTACCACCCCAGTTCAATCACATGCAATGAAAACTTAGCTGAGGACACCACAGGATAATCACAAGTAGGTTTAGAAATTAGAAGGACAGAATTTAAGAGGTCTTATTTACGTGCCTAAACAGTTATTTTTCTAAAATGTAATATGTGTTACGGAAATTATGCCAGGATATCCTACATTCTAATTAAAATGAGCAAATAAAGAGAATGAACAATTTTTACAGATAGTTCCCTATGCTTTCGCATGCACTCAGGAAGATTATTCATAATAGCAAGTTCATTTCAGCCTCTTTTATTCTGGATTAAAACTGAATCTACTGAATCTGTAACAATGGATAAATTGTTAATAATTTTGTCTTTATAGAAGTCTGTGTGTTTTTTTTTAAGATCCTAATTACTTTATTCCATCACTCTCTCCTTGTCTTCAATACTATAAACAACAATAAAAACATAAAATCATAGAATCATGGAATCATAGAATGCTTAAAGTCGGAAGGGGCCTATAGAAACTGGAGCTCTCCAAGAAAGAGGACTGTTATCAGGAGGCAGATGACTGAAATAGAAATGAAGCGACATGTGCCATTTATTCCCCAAAAGAAGGTCCAATAAGCACACGTGGTGCTTTCAATAAGGCTTATTTTGCAGCAACATGGAGGCAACTTTGCTGTTTCCGCACAACTTCTTTCTTAATCTTTCTCTTTTATCCAGCCTCCCTGCAATTGCCTTTTCCACCTCCTGCTCCCAGGGAACAAGCACTTGTGCTGACAGGCTCATGCCCACTAATCTCGGCACAAAGAGAGCCCGCCTGCCACTTCACCAGGGAGCAGCGGAACAAGATCTGAAAGATGCTGCCCTGAGAAGAGGCACCTGGTCCTCCCTCCTATCCCTGGCCTAGGAACAGAGCGGAGTCTCAAAGAAGGAGCCAGTGCTGCTAACATAGACACAAAGAGGGGGATGCAGAAACTCAGAAGCTAATAATATGTCATCAAGACAAGGAATGCAAGGCACTAAAGGAGGGCAAACACTATTATTCGATCCCACCTCCTGGTATTCCATCTTTTGCATCGCAATCCAGAGCAAGAGGCAGAATATGCACCATGTCGGAGAGCAGGAGATCACTCAGGCATCTCCTTGCCTTCTACTGATGACTCTGTGTCTTGTCCAAGGGAGGCAGAGAAGTGAGGAGACCAGGAAAGGGATACGAGAGGGCTCCCTGACCTCCCACAACCCCACTGTGATTCCCTAGCAGGTTCTGCTGTCTTCAGGTACTATTTGGAACCAAAGATCCGTCTAGCCTGATAACCTAATTCTAGCAGAGGCTATAGAAAAGATGACTAAGAAAAAGTAGATGATAATCAAGGTCTATGCTCCCAAATGTGGCTGTTCTTCCCAACACTCAATACGTTTCAGCTTCCTTCCTGCTGGGGAATTCCCCCCTTGAAACTGCAACACGATATCCTTTGCCAACATGTTTCATAAGCCTGGTTCTGATTCCTCAGAAAGCCTGGCTTTTGCTTGTTCCAAACATGTTAAGGCCTATCTTTATCCAGATGTTAAAAGTTTGGGGGATTTATTATCATTTTTAGTAATTTACTCAGCACATATCGAGCTTGCAGGCCTGCAGTTCCCAGCCCTTCCCAAGACATCCTTACAATAGTGGTGTTACACGTGCCTCCCTGCCCACCAAATCTATCTCAGCTAAACATATACATCATTAGCAATTCACATTCTCCTTTTCAAGCATCTTCAGAACTTCTGGGAAATGCAACGTGATACCACCAATTGTGTCAGCTCATTTCACAACCTCTTTCAGGGTGGCTTAATCTTCAAGCAGATCCTTTGAGTGCCCAACAGAAAAAAAAAAAAGTGTTTTCAGAAATACAAATCTCTCCAGTTTCTTTTGGAGGTGCAAAGAATGGGCTTACCTCCTCCTCCTTACCTTACCTCCTCCTCCGATGTCCTCCACACATGCCTGTCACTGTCCTGGTCCACCTCTCCCGAGCTGCCTCTTTCAGCCATCACACAAGCTGTCACCTCTAGTCAGGGCAAAATTACTTTGCCAAACCTTTATTATAGCTAGATGGGCACAGACTTCTTACGTGGGCAGGAAAGGAAAAAAAGTGACATTTACAGCAGATTGTTTCAAGGAGGCCTATAGCCTCCTCTAACCCTCATTATTATTTTTTGTTTAGCTAAGGGAAGCCAGCAAAAAAAATTTCTGCACTTTGTAAAGTTTTATTTAATATCTCAACCCCACAAACCTTTTACATTATTTACAGCTAAATAATCAAGTCATTTTTTTCCCTCAGAGAACAGTATAAGATAAAAGAGGAGAACCCTTTTTTTCAGAGCTTGAGCTGACGGGTAAGACCTTGCTGTTCGTTAGCTTTTCTTGATCGCTTTCACAGGGTGGATCCCTACATTGCGCTCACATTTGTCCCCTCGACCTCACATGTGTTTCTTGCTGTCCTCCATATTCTCTCTTTCCCCTCAATTAGCAGCCCCTTTACTGCAGTTTCTCCTGGAGTGTTTCCTCTGCCCAGAGCTATCCAAAGTGGCTATCTGGGGTTATAGGCCAAACTCCTGATTGTGTAAATTAGTTAGGATCCTTGGAGGAATACAAAGCAATTTCAAAATTACTGCCCAAAAAATAAAACTGGCAGCAGGTTCAATTCTTAATAGCCTATTCAAATTTGCCTGTGCTTACAAGCTCCCTGAAGGCAGATGAACCTCACAAAAATCTTTTAATGTTCTGCATCTTGAACTTCACAGAGCCAAATCTCAGTGTTGCCTTTTTTTCTTAGCCCTCCCTCTATTTCTTCTTTGCTATTGATAACACCTTCATTTATGCCACTGGTTTTTTATTCCAATGCTTCTCCTTCCCTTCTGTTTCCTCTCCTGTGAATTACTGCCTCCCACAAATCTTAAATTATTATTATTATTTTTGTTAACCCCTTTCACAACCTAGAATCCAGACCAAGGTTCTCCAAAGTCAATATTGATTCACAGCAGTCATTTTAGACACCTTTAAAAGATTTAAGAAGGGCTTAAATTTAAACAATTTCCGCAGTACATTTTAAGTCACAGGCAAAACAGAGTGATATTAGGAAAAAAAAAAAAAGTGTGGAAAGGCTACAAGTGGGCAAAGACATTTGTGGTGGCACCCGAAAAGGAAGGCTGAGTTGATAGCTCTGCGGTGGAGGAATGGATTGAGAAGAGATGCACGAGGTTGGGGAACACCCTGTCAGTTTGGATATTCCAGCTAAAATTCCCAAAAAAATTGTCTATCCGGAATGTGTTAGTCACTGCTCTTCTATAAATAAGAAACTAGCTAGGAGCCTTATTTATGCCAAACACATTAGAGATCTTATATCCTTTCTAGCTTCAGGTGATATAAGAGTTTGCCTTTTCTTTACTGATCTGAGAGATCCTCATGGCAAAGGCTTTATCTATGTGAAAAGTTTGCCAACAAAAGCACCTACAGAAACGCTCAACTTAAAGAAAGAAGAGTGAGATTGAGTCATGTAGAGAAGAAAGGAGCAGCAATTTTCATCAGCATGAATTCTGCCTTCAGTACTTTTAAATTGCGTAATATTTTTCATTGTGTTAAAATAATGCTAAAGGCCTCTCAGGGAACAGCAGATCTCAGTTAAAGCAAGGATGAGAATACAGAAGATGAAATTGTTTGGAATAACTTCACATCAAAAATAAAAATAAAAGAAAATTACAAGTCAAATCTTTCTGACCTGATCACCTTGGGATAAAAAGCATGCACCCTGTCTTGAGGAGCTCTTCTGCTCTTCTGCATTTGAAGATGTTCCAAACAAAACAGGCCTTTCATTTTCCTATGCAGGAAGCAAATTTGACCAGGAAAATGCAAGTCACAACTGAGGGTGGGGGTGAGAAGTGTTATACTTCCAACATGCTAAAAATTCTTACTTGAATATTCATAGCCAATTTTGCCAATTCTTATTTTAAACATGGGACTTGCAGAACAGCATTTAAAGACAACTACTTGTTAGAAAAGACAACTGTTTTCATGAATACCTTTTAATCTGAGGAACTGTTCCTCAAGTGTTACCAATATACAATTTAATTAAACTGTATTAAAAATTCTTTATACTGATCTGTCACAAATTGAGCTGATGATATTTCTTCCCCCAATGCTTACAGATTACCAGCCTCTCTGGCAAAATCAATACAGTGAATAAAATTAAAAATTTCCACTGACTGTGACTACATTCTTTTGCAAAACAAAAATATTTCAATTGCTGATTGGACAAACCAAAACACACAGGAAAAATAGGTTAATTATTAAAATGAGTATTTTGAGTCAAACTAATATGCACAGTCTAATCAACCCAGTAATCTTATATAGCCAGAAGAAATAAGATCAAAAAAAGGACCATGCTAGTTTAAGCTACTTTTTTCTACTTACACATGTTCGGTAAAAAAAGTCAAACCCTTACTCCTTAAGTTGTTTGTGCAATGCTCAGACTCAGACCAAACCAAAGGCTGAGCACAATTCTCAAATGAAGATTGTGTAAAAGCAGTTTTTTCCTCCACTGTCAACACTCTGAATATGAATTTTAAGTTTTATATTTTGCTGGTTGGCTTGATTCCTTCATCTCCAAGGAATCATCTTCAAAATAACAGGGAGATACAGAAGCAGAAGAGCAAATATTTCAGAAGCAGGATTACTCAGTGGGAATGCACATTTCAGCACACAGTTATTTGTCTGAAAATGCGTTAACATTCTCAGGTTGCTTTATTTTCAAGTTCAGTTCTAGCCTAACCAAGCAATGGGCCTCTAAACAGCATGTTATTGCAAATCAGCTAATTCATTGGCTGATGATTAAATGACCCACCATTTAAAGTTTTAGTTTTGGTATTTACCTGAAAGTAAACAAAGCAAGATAAACCATCTCCATACTGAATAGTTTTATCGTTATCTCTTTTTGATGATAAGAGAGGTGCCAAGCTGGTTGTGAGCCACAAAGGCACAAAAGCAAAACTCATCTTGCATTGAAACATGCAGGCATTTCTCTCCTGAAATCCATGTTGGTCCATATCCGGCATTGGAAATGAGCAGACGAAAATTCTCGGTTCTTTGTGTTTACCAGTACCTCACTGCAATTCCCCCCTGCGTTACCAGAGCAATATTATTCTTCATGTCCTACTAAAATTCATCAAGACACAGAACAAAAGAGTAGACAAGTTTTTGGTATCAGAATGCTAATCTGAAAACTGATTTCTGATCATGAGTACAATTTATAAAATAAAGTTGCTCCTTTATTATTTGGAACTGCTTTTTTGGGGGGGGGGGCGGAAAGAAAAACAATGAGTCACCCTAGCTCTGTGTAAAAGTCTCTTAGGGTTGACATTTCTTTTTCAAATGAAATCTGATGTGATCCCATTGTACCTCCTTTCCTGTTGGCACAAAGGGTTGCTATGTCATATTGCCATAAATAAGCCCATTTTCACCACTGCAGGGCTTGCAGATAAGCCACAGATTCAGCCAACTATGCCAGGAAGGCAAAAGAGAGTCCTGAGTTATGCTTATTTAATCGCACATCTGTTTAATCTTGACACATAGTAGATTCAATGGCCAGGTAAGTGCAAGTAAGTCTTGCAAATGAAGGGGAATGCCATGAACAATGGTGCGCACCGACAAAATACAGACAGATGGAATCACAGAATCACAGAATCATAGAATGCTTAGGGCTGGAAGGGACCTCTAGAGATCATCTAGTCCAACCCCCCTGTACACACAGGGTCTCCTAGAGCACGTGGCACAGGACTGCAAGCGGGTTTTGAAGATCTCCAGAGAAGGAGACTCCACAACCTCTCTGGGCAGCCTGTTCCAGGGCTCTGTCACCCTCACTGTTAAGAAATTTTTCCTTAAGTTCCTGCGGAACTTTTGGTGCTTCAGTTTGTGGCCATTACCTCTAGTTCTGTCAGTGGCCACCACTGAAAAGAGGCCAGCACCATCCTCTGCACTCCCTCCCTCGAGGTATAGACACTGATCAGGCCCCCTCTCAGCCTTCTCTTCTCCAGGCTGAACAGGCCCAGCTCCCTCAGCCTCTCCTCGTCTGCAAGATCTCTTTTTTTTTCATCAAGTTAGTTCTATCATTAAAAATTACTATGGAAGATTGACCATTTTCTACATTAATCCTTCAAAAGATTTATCACAACAGACAGCTTGCATGGCCACTGAACGACGAGCAGCAGCAGTTGCAAGAGTAACACTCCTGATGTTCCGAGTCACCAGTGAGCTGAGAGTGAGAGGAGGTGAAATGGGCAGAACTTCGGAACAGAACTTCAACTTTTGACCACAGACATTTTCCAAACGGAAAAGCCATCCATCCAAAAGTTTCCTTAAATGTTTTAAGTTGTAGGGAGCCTTGCATGCACCTACAAAACCTGTTGACACTACTGTTTAAGAAATTCATTTTTTCCTGGTAATTTTGATTTAGAATTTTGATTTTGATTTGAAATCAGCCTTATCTGTTGATTTCTGCGCACAGTGATCTAGAATTTAGTAAAATTATTTCCATACAAATGCCAGCATTGAAATGAGTATAGCCTCTAAATCACAGCTTCACATATCTTAAATGCACATTTTAGAAATATTGCAGCCAGTTTCAAATAGGACCAGCCATTACGCTAACACTACTCCAGCATTTTTTTCCATCATAATTCAGTAAATTAGGTACTGAGCTCTGGCAATTTGCAAAATGATTTTTTTAACACTTTGCTCTAAATCACAGCCAAGACTGTAGGCAAAACTGAGCAACATCACTATTATTTTATAAAACATTCCCATAAAATTATAGAACCAAAATCCATTTCACAGCCATGGTAAAAAATGATCCAGCCCCAGAACAAAAATCCAGGGTCCTTAAATTCCACTATGTTTTATAATGGGTTTCAGAGAGATAAACCTGATCCACACAATTTAAGATACTTAAACATAGCTACCAGCACATAAATAATCAATATCCCCTAGTTTCACAGAGTTAGGAATAATTTCTATCACAAAAGACATATGATGCAGTCTGCCACGATGTCCAAAGCATTTGGCATTTTATTAGTTTTAAAATGAATCCTCTTCCAAAAAGGCTGTTTTTTAAAAGCTGTGAGGACTTTTGAGTTTATGAATTACTCTCAGTGAAAGGTGATCGTGTGGTATTGCTTTCCACTATGCTGCCTGAAGGAAGCCTTTGCATAAAGCAAGAAATAACCTTGCTACCTGCACAAAAACTCGGCCTGTCTTTCATGGGAGACACCTGAAGACCAGCAGTGTGCAGCAGAGGACTCCAGAGGCTCCCAAGTTTAATACCTGATCCCACGGGATAGGGAGCACGCTGTGCTGAGCAGCAGCAGGGGTTCAGCAAGCCCTGAGCCCCCTAGGTTCTCTTTTTCCCGGTCTCAGGGAAGACCTTATCGCTCCCTACAACTCCCTGAAAGGAGGCTGTAGTGAGGCAGGAGCTGGTCTCTAGAATAACTACAGATAGGCCAAAAGGAAATGGCCCCAAGTTGTGCCACAGGAGGTTCAGGTTAGACATGAGGAAACATTTCTACATGGAAGGAGTAGTCAAGCATTGGAACAGGCTGCCCAGGGAAGTGGTGGAGTCGTTGTCCCTGTCAGTGTTCAGGAAATGTGTAGATGAGGTCCTTAGGGGCATGGTTTAGCAGGCATGGTGCTGAGGGGCTTATGGTTGGACTCCATGATCTTGAAGGTCTTTTCCAAACATAATGATTCAATGATTCTATGATTCCTCAAAGGTTTTCTTTATGCAACAGCTCTGCGGGCAATGATGCTTTGTCCAGGGTGTCCACAGCCACATTACCAATGTACACAGATCTACACAACCTACACTGGGACAGTGTCGAATCTCTATTCACATCTCACAGCATTTACATTGTTTGAATCTTTTTCTTTTTTTTTTGGTAGCTTAACTTATCTGTGATGAACCTTCCTTATCTGTTATGAGGAATTTGTCTAACGGTATTGTCA
>NW_010576792.1:822466-838768 GCF_000705375.1 Tinamus guttatus | reverse complement strand
CACAACCAACGGGAAGCTCAGTCACAGCACACATAGGAAACAGCATTAATTTATGCCAGGGAACCAGTCTTTTAGTAGCTTTGTAATATTTTGAAAACTCCTTTTATGCCAAAATCCTTCACACAGAACAAAAGTTTTTATCTGTGTATGCAAGAATTCAAGTTTTTATTTGTGCTGTATTTGTGCCTGCATTTGATGCTTTATAAGCCTTGCTGTAAAATGACTGTACATCTGTATTGCATGTAGGGCTTTTCCTCCTTAGAAAACATGCTTTAGTCCATCTGCAGCAATGAAGATAAGCTGCCCCAAATCCAGCCCCCTCGCTATCGGTTTTAAAGTTCCCACCTTGCATTTCTTCAGTTCTGCGAGAGGGTCATGGCCTCTGCCATAGCAATGTGTATGCTAAATTGGGGACTTCCCAACACCTTCAGCAAGCTCCTAAAATGTCTGTGTGATGCAGATGCCTCAGACAAGTAAATGCTAGTGAAAATCTGAATTTGTGCTAAAATACTCCTTGCTACAACGCTTTTGTTTGCAGTCTACCCCAAAAGCTTGGCCATCCATTCCACGTCCAGCCTATGTGACTGGGTGCAAAGCTGGATGTCTCCACAGACATCCATGGTCCATGTTGGAGGCACTCTGACCCCTAAAACTTGGGGTAGCCAGACAGGGCAGTCAGAGGAGGGGTGCTTGGGTCAGCGCTGCCCTTGTAATATTTGATTGTGGAGGGTTTTCATTATAGCTGTATAAGCACATATACCCATGGTCTATAAAAAATACAGTCAAGTTCCTTCCTCCTCTCTCCCCTAGGTTCATCATGGCCAAGGATGTGACCATCCTTGCTTTATAGAGGAGGGAAATGCTTTATCTGAGGACTACCACCGTTGCTTCTAGCTAAAGATTTTTCACTACAAAGCAAAAACAGAATTGTGAAGGAACTGCGCCCTCCTACCCCCATGCTCCCATTTTCCTCTTCTCCATCCAAATAAGGAGAACAAAAACCTGGCACTTCGCAGACTCTGGAGCTAGAGACACTTTTGATGTGACTTATTTTACAAAAATATGCTATTTTCAATAAGCCCATTCTTATTGTTCATTAGTATACAACTAGCTTTTTATTGCAAAATTATACTAGCAAGAAATAGTTCTTTTCACAGATTTCATTCTTTTGCTATTTTTGCCCAGCTCCAATATATACATGCAATAAATAAGCTATAATTTTGTTTCTAAAGCAGCTGTCATCTCTTATGAGAACTTGCTGCTCACAAGCAATGTTTGTTCCACATTCAGTTTTATAAAGTTATAATACCCATAATTATGTTATTGTTATTAAGGCAATCATAACAGTTACCATATGGACTTTGAAGTGGCTTTGAGTACAAATTCTTAATAGACACAGCATCACTGACACATTTTGCAAGAAAAATCAATGTCACAAACTGTACACTATTGGTTAAACACATAGCTCACTCAGTTTTCTTATGCTATACGTACTGAGAATAACAATGCAATTCCTAGCCTTTACTGATACCTCATTTTCGATGTGTCCCCAGACTCGCTGCACTTCATGTTTTTAATACAACGGCCACTGCATGCCAGGATTTGCTCCTGCAAATATGCCAATTTGTAGCTACTTTCAAAACCAGCTGTTCACCAGGAATGAGTGCCAAGGGTAAATCAATGGCACATTCAACTAGATGTTCTAGCTCCACAAAACAAATTATATACTATATACAGTCCTTCGTGCACGTCTGTCTTTTTTGCATCTTTATCAAATGTAGCTAAAAAGACTAGAAATTATGTTCCAGAAGGCAGTCTGTTATCCAGCCAAGAATTAGCAAAATGGGAAGCAATTTTTCTACCTGCACAGTAAGTACTGGATTCTTGTATTAGAATAGGCTCTGCACTGTCTAAACTATTTTCACTCCTTCTCAAAAACACTATTTTCTTTCAGTCGTTACCATTGCAACACACACAGAACCGCTAGATGCTCACAGCTCCGCAAACTGTCTACCCGTGACCAACTCCTGGGGTGTCAGCAGCAAAAACTGTGAACGCTAAGAGCTGGCGGGTGACTGCACGTTTGTGCAGTGTCACGTGAAGAAGGATAACAGCCAAAACTGAACTTCTGATTTCTCAAGCACAAGCCTGCCATGTACTAGCTTCACCCAGTATGCACCAGCTGATGATTTTAGTGGCACATCCCGAACCCTAGAGCTGCTGGTCATGCTCCACACTTTCACACATACAGTATTTCAATCGGGAAAAGCAGGGGCTTTGCATCCTCGAAAGGAGATGGTGAAGATCCTGGCTGAGGAAATGTCCTGGAGATCATGGACACACCTAGAGGCAAATGCTGGGGGATGCCCAAGGACGTTGGCCAGTGATGCCCATGGTGGGTAACTAGACTAGCACAATTTTCTACCCGACTTCCCTGTGCCACAGCAACCTCCCTGCAGTCAGGGAGGAGAGGTAGTATGTGAACGTGTGAGATGATAATCACAAAGGACAAAGGTCTCATGTTATTGAGTCTGAAATAAACCCCAGTATCCAGATCCATAATGAGCTGAGCTTTATCCTCTTACATGTCAAATGGGGTTAATTTCCTTTTTTTTTTTTTTTTAAATAGGCCTTTAGGCTACACGCCTCATTGATACATAGTTTTCTCACAGCATTATCTACTGAGCATGATGGCTGTTCACAGTGAGTACACACAACCACAGCTAAATTTTAGTTACAACTGAAGTGCTTGGATTCTCCTTCTCCTCAGAACCTGGCAATAATGTGTGGAAGAAATCTGTGTGGCCTGAATGTGCCTCGTTTCTAAAATCTTCTTACTCACTCTCCTTTAAGGCCCTTCAGACATTCAACCCATTCTCCATTCACATCCTCAATGTGTGACTGCCTTACAAATTGTACGCATCTCTATCACGTGTTACCATCTCCTCCTACAGAACGGGACTCTTTTATCTAGTAGAGCCTCTGAGGTAAATGTATAATTTCACCTGACTTCACTGTTCAGAGATAGTATATCGCATTTATTTTAGTATGGATTGTGCACAGTGTACAGATGTGTACACTAAAGGCATTTTGTAAGTGTAAACTTGATTGATTGGTCACAAGACTGCTTCAGATGATAGCTATAAAATGGATTTGGCCCCAAGCCACAGTTTGCTCAGTACAGAAATACTGTAGGACAGAGATAACCTAACATTTCAAGAATTCATAATGAATATGCTAAGAAGTATTACAAACCTGTATTTGTATGGTTGATACTGTACATGCATTTCTAAACACTTCTCAATATCTATGCACACTATGACATATAAGAAAGTTCTGGTCAGATATTTATCTGTAAAAAAACTTATGAAAATGTGTTTTCTTAAACTGGTGTGAAGCCAGCCCACTCTGCTGATTAGATACAGTTGCAGTTCAGAATAGCCCTATTCAGCATAGTAGGAAGCAATCACTCCCTGTATGGAAGCTTGAATTGAGAGCTTCATGCTTTATGCTGAATGACTAAACCCAGAAAGATCAAGAAGAGCACATTAATTGCCATCTTCAACTTGAAGGATAAAAAAGAAAAACAAAATGTAACTCAACATCTTCACCTGGCTTCTCTTTACAGGGTCTTGTAGGTACTATTCCAAAAAATCCACTTCATGGATACGCTCTCATAGTAATGCTCTTATATTGAAGCACAAAAGCACCAACATCCAAGAGAAGCTATGATTTTCATATAGACTATACCAGCTTAGTACCCAAATTGTTTATTATGTACAGAACAGTCTTCTCATATCATTTTAGATTTTCCTCTCCAGGTAATGACTTGACCTGCCACTGTTGGTGATTGCAGAAGAGTATCTGAAATGCAGCCCTCACATAAACTGACACCTCTCTCCCTCATATCTGGACTTTAAAACTTAAGGTATTTATCCTGAGAAAAGAGCTAGCAATTCTTTAAAGAGTGTGTGTGAAATCAACAGTATTCCGGTTTCACATATGAGCAAGAAAAAGTGTTTTTCCTTAAAGTTACCAGCATAACTTTCTAAGAATCCACAGTTTCCTGATTCTGAACTAATAATACGAAAGATTACAACTGACAAATCCACTGCATATCCACTATGTTCTTTCTGCTACTGAGAGCACTGCCTAACTTCAAATACTATTAAAAAAATAATAAGGTTAAATACATAACTCTTTTGTTTTCACATATTCGCATACTAGTATCTTCAATACGTGCCAACATTAAAGTCGTTTTCATTTCTAACATTTGATTTTCCTTTTATTTTTAAAATGCTACCTGATTGTATTAGTATTTAAAGAGAAGAAATCAGGACCATCCTGATTTATTTTAAAAATCTGAGATTTCTTTTACAAAAGGGAGTATTTTACTAGAGTGTGAAAGTTATATGGTCTGGGTTCTTAAAACATCTTGCGAAGCAATTTATTTTTATTCACTATACTTTGAATGATCTTTTCAGCATTAACTCTCCCATATACCTTTCTTTATTGCTAACATAAAGCAAAATCAGACAATTTACTCAGACAATACTGGTAAGATTTCTATGACATTTATAAAAACTTATATTAAATAATTTAACTTACACATATTTTTAGAACATGCTCTGAAACCAGTATTAATTTAATATCTACTAATGTCTGAAATAATGCCAATACCATGAATATTATTTTAGTTTCTGTAGTGCTTAATGAATCTGTATATTTCATTTAATGAACTAAGCTACCTCCAAATGCATAGGCCAATGCTTACATAGTCACACTGCAAACAGAAGACCAATGAGAATAGATTATTAATTTCCCCAGGCCTCCTGAGATCTAAAATCCAAGATCACATTCTTAAAGCAGAGGATACTAGATAACCTTTTAGTACCCATCTCATAAGCAAGTTCAGAAACACCAGCAGCAACTTTGAAAGAGAGAAATGCTTCTTTTAAAAAAATGTGCAATGCAGATAGAAAATGTTTGGCATTAAACACAAAAGTGAAGCCAGCAAAATCAAAGAATATTTTCTTCATAGGACAGCTAGCTACCTGTTTTTGGAGAGACTCTTATTTCTCTCTATATGAGAAATTTGGGTCCAACCCACAAACAGCATTAAGCTCTCTCACAGGCCTCAAACTTCAACATAACATTTGACAAAACCCAACCAGGCACAAAGCAGCAGTTTCCCAAGCCAGATATAAGCATTTCTTGAGATATTTTGAGCCAAGTCATTGTGGAGTCCTGGCTCTTGTATGCAAGAAAACGTCATATTTTCCCCCATAACATCTCCAAACAGCTCTGTTGGACACAGTGCAGACGCACTGGTGAGGAAAAGAAACCTTGCTCCTCTTCATGATAGCCCCTGGCAATTTGCTTGCTGACTGATTCACTACAGCACCAAAGCATATGCTCACCTTTAAGAATGCATATAGTCACTACTGACGTCAATGAAACTAGGTGCATGCTGAATGGTTTACTGGATCAAGGCCTAGCCCACATTTGGTTAGCCATTAGCAGAACTTAATCTGCTGATGATCATCTGCACACTAATGTGTTCAGGAAGATGCCATGGAGAAAAGAGTTAAAAGAGATACCCAGAGACAAGGCTGTTACGACAGTCTAATGAATCACCAGAAGAAAGGCTTGCCAACTATAGCAAAGGTTACAAAAATGGGGCATGGGGAACAACGAAACCATTTTGTCAAGACCACACTATAAACTTACACCTCAGCATAAGCTATTAACATCCTCCAGATATCGCCATTCAGGCTGTCCTAAAAGTTAATTCTCACTGCTTGGACCTGGGAGCTTTACAGCAATCCTTCCTTAGCTTACTTAAATCTAGTTGATTTTTAAGGTACCCCATAAAAAGGTTAATGTCAGAAAGCGTATTTTCCTCTCCTCAGCACACAGCATCACTTAATGGGATGTCAGTTCTCCAACAAAATGAGCCAATGATTAAACAGATATCATTTTTACAGTCTTTAGTATCGGTGTGTAAGGCAATGAAATGCTTTCAGAAAATTGCAAGATTTTGTGTTTTCTATCTCCAGGGAAAACCAATGAAACATGAGTCATTCTAGTTACATGTCACGTACAAAATGAAACTTGGTGCTTGACAAAGAAAATAACTTTTTATAGATAGGATGCTTGCTAAGTAGGTCTCATGTTGCAAAGCATCAAACACAATCACCTTTTCCTGCTGCCATTCAAACTACTGACAGTCTATGCATTAAAATAGTGACACACTATCAAAATCAAAAAAAAAAAAGGGAATCTTTTGGTTTGTGCACTATGTAAGAGCCCATCAAGAGAAATACAAGAAATCCAGCTTCCTTATTTGTGAAATGAATATTAAGACATTATTTTTTAAGAAATCACATTAGATATGTTCCTCCACTGAATTCCCAGATTACATAATCCCCAGGAGTTCCAGAGCCACCTGGTTCCAAATGGTAAATTAATGCTGCATGTGTACTATGAACCTTTATAATATTTATACACATTTATACAACGAACTAGAAGTCCAGCATTTCTTAATCCTGAATTATTTATTTCCTCCTTCTATTATTACTTTGGCTGCCTCAGGTGATCTTAAATCCATCAAAAAACACATGCTTGAAATTTTAGTGGGCGTTTGTAGGATACAGCTGCTCAAGGCTGGGGTTTAGCTAGCTGATGCATGAAGGTTGAAGCGTGCCTGCCCGAAGACTCACCTGGTGATGTCTTTGAGTTCTTGGCTGGAAACGCATTACCAGACAATTATGGGGAGGGAGGGTTCAGAGCTCCTTGAAGAGAAACCACTAGGCTTGGGTGAGATTAGCAGTACAGCAGCAGCAGGCAAAACAGCAGCAGAGCTCCTCATGTTGAGCAGCTCGGGAAGTATTTACCATGCTCCAGCCTCTATAGCTATGTGTGTGCTACGGCTGACTTAGCCACCCACTGCTGTGGCACTGTTATCTGCACCTATAAAGGACTCGTGATAGATACCACATCAAGCAGAGATCTAAATGAAAGTCTTTCCTTATTCATTCGCCCAACACACATACTAATAACCTAAATATACCCATACTCCTGACAAAGACTGAAACTCAGCAAGTTCTGCAAGGACTTTTACTTTTGACACTAAGAAAAGAATTTGTCTATTGCAAAATCTGGGAAACATGTAATAGGCTGGGGGGGGACTGTTGCACGTAATTAAATCCCAAAGTCTTCAGCCGCCTCGCCACCATAAATTCTAACATATTACTTTGGTAGGGAGCTCAGCTCTGAGAATCATGCTGTAACACTGAAGGGTATGTCTGATCATAGTTGTGCTCCCTGGCAAAACCCAGAACTTGGGAAAAAGACAAGAGTTGGAGATGAAAGACCCATATGATTCCGTCTAAAGGGTATTTAGGAGGAATAAGGAATTTTAAAACTGCAATGTTTTCTGTCCCAGCAAAGCTCCTCTCTTGGTCCAATCATGATTCTTCCCTCCACTTAGAGTAGGTGTCTTTACAGGCCTCAAAATGCTTTCCTGCTTAGAGAATAAAACTTCTATAACTCTGTTCAGGAAATCTTAAAATTCATGCTCAGTATCGTTCAGTTTTTAAACCTGAACTAAAACCTATCATCTTTGTAGCAAGCACAGCAGCAAATATATCTACATGTCTGTAGTCTTCTAGTAACTTTCCCACTGTTTGCCCTAGAGGACATTCTTGCTCCAAAACTGTCACAATGAACTTGGGCAAGAGGGACAGTTGAAGACTGTAGAAGCATCTCAGTCGAAAGAAAGCCACGATATGTCCCAGGATGCTCTCGTGGAAGCACAGAAAGAGTGCACAAACGGTAAGAGGGGCACAGATTCGCGTGGAGAACGGTTCAGGCCCAGGCTCCCATCGCCTCAGTCCCTCAGCTCTTCTGTGGAAATACATTCCCTCTTGGTACTTCAGGCAACCCCTGCGAGGCGAATCCCTGCCTCACCTAAAATACAGCCATACGGTACCACTACAGCTATTCACCTTAAACCAGGAGTCATTTTAGGATTTCAGTTCAGCTTTATTCATGAAGTTGAGGGGCTGAGGAGGGAAAGGGTTTCCCAACACCGCTGTCTCTCAACCACCGCCTACAAAAACACCATATAGATTTTTATAGTAATTCAGTGTTGTAGGATGCATGCCATTTTATTGTCAAAATTGTCCAACAAGTCAGGAGTATCATGGTTCAGATAAACATTGCTTGCTGCTTCTATTTTCTCACTCCAGATTAATAGAATGTGGGTGATTCACCCTACTATGACGAGCATTTTAATGACAGCATCTAAATACTCCAGTCATGGTGGTGGTGGGAGAAAGCCCTCTCCCCAAAAGACATCATCACAGTGACAAAGAGATAAAGAGTATACGTATGGAAGGTTGCTGGTGTATAAGAAAACATAAGTATTTTTACCAAAGCATTTCCCAAAACAACTGAATATCCAAGATGCAAGCACAGTGCAACACCTGAAGACAAGAGAGGAATGGAAACTATCAGGAATTGAGTCCCAGGGACAACACACAAGGATGTTTCTGCAGTTAAGGATTTTAAAAACAACTGGTGGGACAAACAGTAACACAGCTAATCCTTGGCACTGGCAAGCTGCCTGTTTAGAGAGAGCAGCAGCTGGTGAATCTGACGTAAGTCCCTGCATCCAAAGCAGGAACTTACTGTAATGAAACCACAGACCACATTGGGAAAAAAAGGGGCTGTAAACTCAACCAAAAAAATAAAATTCCAAAAAAAAGTAGGATCTCAATACATCGTGTGCTGCTTTACATTATTCCCATACAAATAAAGTTAACCTACATAATATTGTGATTAAGCTGATTAAAAAAAAAAAAAACAGAAATCAAAACCATCACTTGGATTGAAGCCAGCACTTAAAAAAAAAGGGAGACCGAAGCAGCTAGAAAATTCACTTCTTATTTGGTTTGAAAAGCACAAATTTGAGACCTTAAGTGGAATAAAATCACTCTCGCAGAACCCCCAAGGCCTGACGCAGAGCTACTTGGACTGGAAAAATATACCCACATTTCTGAAACACCTCATGCAGGACCCTGGCATCCTTCCAGCCCCAATGGAGCACTGCACGAATGGAATTTCCTCGGTCCTCGGCAGGGGAATAAAAGCACCTCCTGAGGGGCACGTCCGCAGCCCTCCCCACGCGCTCGGCCCTCTCCTTGGAGCTGGGCTGCCCGTGTGCGCCGGGAGCCTCAGCTCATCCCTACCCACCTCATCGCCCTGAGCAGCTGCTTTTAGAGCTGTCTTTGTTTTTTGTTTGTTTTTTTAAAAAAACTTCAGGGGTTATTAAAAAAAGGGCTTTGAAGCACCTGATAGCTTTTAATTTTTCCCTTGGTTAGCTGATATTAATTAGCAAGGGGAGCCGCACTAACACAATGCCCTGAGTCCCATTCCAGGAATTCCTCTTGCCGCGCCTGGCACGGCTAATAAAAGGTGCAGATTTCACGGACAAAATCCCCTCAGGGTTTACGGGTGGAGGGACGGGCCAGGAGGAACAGGATGGGGTGAAAAGCACTGTCTTTCCTTTAGGGATAGCAGCAGGAGAAGCACTCCAGTTACTAAACTGTGCCGTTTGCTCCATAAGCAATTCTCTGCATGAACATTGGAGGTCTGGGCTTGCAAACTTTGACTTCCCATGTCAAGTGCATGTTGTTTAGAAAGAAAATGGTTCCTTACGTCTGTCTAACAGCCAGCCTTGTGAAAATAGCTTTGGATCTGAAAGGCAAGTTGTGGTTTTGCTCATGCATCCCCGTATAAAATTGGTGATGGAGAGGTGAGCAGCAGTTGTCACTGCAGCTGGCACATCAAAATTTTCCATATCCCTGGCAGCCTTGTTGAATAAGGAAGAGGAGATCTTGCAGGGCAAGGCTCCTCCAGAGGTAGCCAGGCTATGCCCTAAGGGCTGCACCATAGCAGGAAAGCGGGAATAAGGATGCGATTCCCTCCTCTCTGGCTGGCAGGTCTGTAACGCAGCACCGCGTGCTCCCCTGGCAGGCTCTGGTCCCCCTGTCAATAGCTCCCGCTCGCTGCCTCGCTGCCAAAAGCTCCCCGTGCCTCCGAGCGGGCCCCAGCGGGTGCTCTGAGAACACAAGCAGCATTATGGACGTGAGGCTGCACAGGGGAACCTCTGTTAACCCTCGTCCTCCCGCTCTTCATCCTCAGCTCACAGCCAAGGGAGCTGAATCGCAACCTGCAACAGGAAACGTCACTGAAACGAAGAGATTGGCGTAGCTCTAGCTTAAATCAAACCTCGGACTGCTCTGACACTGAGCCTGGTCCTGCCGACTGCTGACAATCTTCCCAGATCTCCATGCAAGCACAAGAGCCAGGCTGAAAGCTGAAACTGAATACGTTCTCACGATTAGGATATTTCATTTCCAGCATCTAATTCACAGCTGAAATTTCTAAGAAACAGCACTTGTCTGAACTAGCTCCTCCAATGCTTTTGCAGACTCTACCACTTCAAGCCAGGTTTGCGCAGTGTAATTTGCTTCAGGACATCCATAATCCAAAAGAGAAGCCACACTTAGGAGCCGTCGACTTCAGCAAGCCATTATGCTCCCACTGGACAGCACTATAAATAACATGTTGAACCTAGGCTTGGAAGCAGAGATTACACTCACCAACACAAATGCAGTCATCTGGGCAGGGACACACCATAGGTCTGCTTTCCTCTTAATTACAGACTTCTGTTTCATACCAGTCAGAAATAACAGGGAATAGGGAAATTGGTGAGATACTACATATGGAGTGTATTTAGTAAATTTGTTTAACATGGTTGAGTTTATATCACATTATATTAATTGCAGTAATCTTGCAGAAAACAGTCTCTTGGCTTAATACTCACAAAATTTCAGCATTCCTTGCACAAGTTTTACTTTAATTATCCATAGTGATTAACTGTACCATTTAAATCATAATGTGAAACATTTTTGGCACTAAGAGCACACAGGATGCTTTACGATGGTGTGATACAAATACAACGAGACACAAATAGGTCAATGAAACATAATAAACAAAGTATTGGACTAAATGTTTTCATTGTATTATTCTAATATTTAAGTCTTCTTTAAAGATTGATGTAAAGATGAATTGCAACAACATTCTACGCTGTCCCTAGGAAGAGGATTACAAACCAGGTTATCATCAGAGTGGTTTATCACATGATGGTGCTTTTCGGCAGACCCAGTGATGCCCATCTCAGGCCTAGCTCTGGCAAAAGGAAATCCAGAGGGGGATAATTGACAGGGTTAACTAAGGAAGTGTGAAATCAGTTCTCCAGTGTGTAGCAACATGAGGAAGGTCATCTGAGTGCTCAGCGCCATGAAGCCAGGTCCCTGGCACAGCTGTGTGCTGGGTCTGCACATCTGGCTGCTACCCATGCACTCCTGTGTCCCAAAGGGGAGATGGTAGCTGGACACATCTGGACATTCACAAGTGTTCTTTATTGTGCACTTTGATGAGTATGTGAGGAGCAGGTTGTTAAATATTACTATACGTTGTAACTGACAGCCTCCTTTGCCTGTTGTTTTGTACCTAGTGGCTTTTTTGCTTCCAAGATGATTGGTAGATGTAATTTCGCGAACAGTGATAGAAGTGGACTTGGGTTTTATTTGTGGTAGTTCACTTATGCAGCAGGCTTTTAACATACTTATTTTTGAAATAGGAATCTGGAGACCAAACTTCCTTTCAGATTTCTTTCCAGGGAGAGGGTTTTTATTATTTATTTATTTATTGGGGGGTGGCTTAGATTACCTGTCTCCCCTTTTAAAGATGTTTTAACTGAAAAAAAAAAGAAAAAAAAAGGAAAGGCACATCTCAAGAACCTATGGGAACAGATTTTGCTCAAGTATTTCAGGGATCTGGCCAAATATGTTTGCTATTTTGACCGTTGCATGCTTTTCTCTCCTACACCTCCTTCCCATGCTTGCTGTGGTGGCACGACGATTTTGGAAAGTAAAGCTGATTGCACTATGGCTTATCACATTGAATTTGTTTTTTGATGAAACATTTTCACTCCCGGCCCCTGGGGCTACAAGGCAATGTAGATGTAAACCACGTAGCAACTAACCTTTAGGGATACCAAAGGGTAACTCCGTAAATTAAATGGAGGTGGCAGGAACATTCTGCTCCTTCCTCTTCCCAGGGAGTTCATGGAGGTCCACGGGATTCCTGTGGCACTATAAGCTCAGTTTTGTGGGGAGCAGAAGAGCAGGAGCTCCGCACATGGTCACATCCTTCAGCTTCATCCTTCTTCTGCCACTTCCCCCATGGCCACAGAGCCAGTCGCACCAAGCCGGGCTGCAGGCGGCACTAACTGTCCGCACTGGCTACCAGAGAGCTCGAGCCAGGCGATGAGGAATGCAGCAGCTTCATCACTGCGAGACAGTTCCCTAGGCTGCTTTGCTTCTCCTGAAGCTAATTTGTAATTTCACAGCATGATATTAGGTTTTATAAGAAAGATTCTATTAAAACACAAAAGTTAAAATTCCAGCCTGGAAGAAGCTAGTCTGCAAGATCAGGAGAGGAAAACATCTGGCACAAACACTAGGCCAACATTTTTTTTTCTGGTAGCCTTCTGAAATAATTAGTAAGATTATCCCTAAAATAGATATAAAAAGAAAAAAATACATACATAAAGAAGTCCATAATATTTCAATTGGTATTGTATCTTATCACATTTTCCCCTTTTTTTTTTATCTTCCATTAGCAAAACTGACCCATTATTCCAATCTTGTAGACTGTTTCCTTTTTTTACACATATATAGTGCAAGCATAGGTTCCTTCAAAACAGGTCCCTTAATGTACAAATGAATAGTCCTCTACAGGCACACAGAAAACATATCCCAAAAGATCTCAAATCTGTTCATTAGTGTATGTCCCTGGTAGACCAACCCTTAGCTTGAGAAATCTAAACAGCTGCTATTCAGAAATGATTTTTTTCAGACTCACATGGTAAAATACCAGCCCTGCTGTAACCAATTGATCCTACGATATTACAGCAAAAAGATGATGCCGCTAAGAAAAACGTCAACTTCATTTCGGTCTGAAACAAGTTATAACAGCAGCAACACTGGCTCAGGGAATTTTTAAGGAATTAATAACCAGCTTGGGTTAGTAGCCTCAGGCAAAGTCAAGGATTAAACACTATAAGGATAAACAGATACAGCGGCTTCAAATAATATAGTTGACTTCAGTTTAATCATTTTGTTTCGCTTTCAGAAAACTTATGATCTCTAGACAGAAAGTATAATTCATATCTGCAAAGGAATACACACACACACTCTCCCTCAGGCAAGAGCTGTAGAGATAAATGGGAACATTGTAAAAAAGTAAACATTTTCTTCTAACCAATAAAATGGGGAGGCTCTCACAGGCTGCAAGAAAAAAAAATACAGGAAGTAGGCAAATACCACAAAAATAAACAAGACCCAGCATTAATAAATTAACATGAGAGAACAAATCTAACAGATGAGTCTAAAGTTAATAGTTCTGCGGATGAACCATAGGCCACCTTTCTACAAAAGCCTTCCCTGTGCAGGATCATTTACAAAAACGAACTAGTATATGGAACTGTGTATGCTTTTTTTTTTGCACAACTAGCAAATCAAAAACTACAATCAAAACTCCCACTTAAAAAGACTACAGATATTTTTTCTCTCATATAAGTCAGCCTAATAAAGTTTAGATTAATGTGAAAATGGGCAGTCAGAACTAGATGAAAAGTTCTCTAGTAAGCAGATTAAACACATCTTTAAGGCATTTTCATAAGCTGTAAGTTTACAAGACAAATGCCAATGCAGAAACTAAACAACAAAACCAACACTTTGGTTTTTAATAAAACTATTTCATTGCATCTTTTAATGTCAATAAGGCATAAACATAGATAACATATTTCTCCAAGGTATTAAAATTTTCATTTGAGAAGATCTAACAAGCTGTTATAATGATTTAAAGAGACTACTGTTGGAAGATTTATCATGTATTCACATTTGCAGGCCAGTGAGAGAAAGAGTCTTCCTGGATAACTTCTTAACTCTTTCATCTACGCACAATAGATGGTATTTTCTTGTCTGTGGTAAGCACTATTTATTTTGCTTTTTAAAGCAGTGAAAGGTTACTCTCTTACAACACAGCAAAAATGTAATGACTATCAGAGAGCTCGGATACTATTTAAATTTTCTTTAGGAATTTTCTTCCATTATTGAATGTCATAGAGAAAATTTACAATGAAGAGCTACTAAGTTGAATCTTTCAGACAAAAAAAAAGTCATTTATTATATATACAAAAATCTCTGGAGTCTGTTAAATATTAACATCTAATGGAAATACCATCCATCTTTTTATCTCTAATTTATTTTGATAGAGTGATAGAAATGCATTTATTATTAACAAGTTACTTTTAAAATTGTATAAAAAGCTCCGAATTTTAGACAGCATTTCAATACTTGAAATGCAATATGATCTCACTGAAGTCAGAGGTGCTTTACCATGAATTGGATTAAGATCTCATTTGTCTTTCAGAAAAACAGCAATTATATCCTTAGACCTTTGTTTTATTACAGTTGCTTCATGTCAAAACACTTCTGATGCGACCAGCACTTCTTGGCTTACTCAACAAGCTTGTTACCGCACAGAAAAGCATCATCGAGCTCTTGGAGCACAAGCTTTACAACAAGGCACTCAAGAGTCTTAGTCCAAGTTCTTACAATACTTTCCTGTAGCTCTGGGGAAATAACTACCCTGTAAACTGAGACAATACCCATGCATGAGTATCACACAGAGATGTTGGAAGAGTTAACATTTTGAAAGCACAATATTTCCTTCTTGGGGAAGGAAAATATGCACGAAGAAAAACCCTTGCAAGCCATTCAAAACAGAATGGAAAACTCAAAGATAAAAGCTCCATAAAACTTTAAGAGCTCTTAAATTCCAGCATGGAAAATAATCAGAGTATTTCAGTAGAAGTTACTTCCACAATTGCTGGTGATGAACTACGAATGAAAGCTATTCTGAACACCAAGTCATGTTTTCATTGCCTCTTATAAATGGTGTTCTTCTGAATATTGAATTATATTCTTCAATGCATTTCTATCCATAACTTCTACACTTAGCACAGGGTTATCCATTTGGTGAATCGCAAAAGCATATGATAAAATGCATTTTATCATGTATATGTGACAGCCTCACTTGCTATTAAAGTATCTTCCATATACTATCATGCTTTTGAAGAGCTCTAAAATAAACATCACATCTCATCCACAAGCTAAAATCCCTTTCCTCCTGAACAACAGAACATTCCAACAACCTTACACAAATATCCAAGTACAAGTATTCAGTTCTAGTCCAGAGTTTACAGGGAATTATCTCATAAATCATCAGTCAGGTGTCTCTTCTCTCTCAGGAACAACTGGTCATCTAATTGCTTACTCCTTAGACAAATGGTTTCTGTACTATCAATCCTCTTCACCATCACAGAGTTGACAATATTACAGAAAAAGAAGCTTGTAATAAATTCAGATTTTGAATTTATTGAAAGTTTCATTTCTGCTTTTACTGCTAGCTCAAACATGCTTGCCAGTCTCTACGTTTGAAACAAGTTTTTTGACTGCTAGTGCCAACAAGTTGACAAGTGCCAAAAATCCCAACCCTTGAGTGGTGGATTCAAGTGGAAATATAACTCTAAATACAGAATACTAAATAGAGGCTATGAAGATTAAAATTAAAGTAGTCGAGAATTACTGTTTTTTATGTCTTGGCAACATTGATATTCTGTTTGCGCCTGGAAATTTCAGACCACTAACGGGCTGTCAGCTTTCTTTCCGCAGTGCTGACCTTCCTTGTATTTTTTTTCCTCAGAACTCCAAAAATACAGTTTAGAGTTAGGCAACTTAACTGCCACATCAAAAAACATTCAATCATTTGAACTGTTACACATTGCTAACCTCAAAGTCTCTTTATAAAAACCTACCTATCATTTAATTTGTGACAATAAACAGACTGAACTCTTGCCATAAAAAAAAAACATTCTTAATTAAGCAAGCAGAATATATGAATCCAGTATAATCAACAACAAGCTGGGATTTCATCAACCTAATGTAAGGTTTCCATAAGTCACACTTAAACATCAAAGCTTCCAAAAATGAAAGGCAGAAATAAATGCCTTAATAAAGCAATCACTCTTCCTTGTCTTGATTTCCTAAGTCAATCAAGATATCTCTCCATTGTTTATAATAGGATCCTCAGAGGACTAGC
>NW_010576792.1:801263-822454 GCF_000705375.1 Tinamus guttatus | reverse complement strand
AATTTACCTTGAGTTAGAATGGTTCATCCAAAAACATGAGCTTGAGATTAGAGGTATACTCCATAGCAAATTAAAGCTATTTAAGAACTGTGGAGGTGCAAGCTTTCATGAATTGCTGATGGAAATAACAGAAGTCATCATCTAAACACACAGAGATCACCCATGTTTAAATAATCAAGAGTATGGGCGAAGAGCATCTACAGCTGCAGCACTACGTGAATAGAGGGCCGTGATAACAAGCAACAAATCAACATCAGTCAGCTGCATGTCCCTGCAGTAAACAGAGCCAAACACACACTGCATTGCACTGGAAGGTCCAGGGAAGCGATACTTACCCCATATTCGTCACTGGTGAGACCATATCTGGAGTTATGGGCTTGCAAGTGCAAGACAGACATCAACATATCGGAGCAAGTCCAGAAAATGGCCACCAAGGTGGTTTGGGCACTGCAGCATAGGTCAACGTTAAGAGACCAGGAGAATTGTGTTTGCTCAGCCTTACGAAGCCGAAGTTTCATTTTATCAGAATTTACAGAATTACCTTATTTCTACCATGTTGATTGTACTTTTTGAAGATGCAAACATCTTTTATTACTTGCTTTTATATGCCTGAATTTAACACCTCTCTTTTCTCCCATGATCATACCACCTCCAGGAAAGAAAAAAGTCACCAAAACACAAATCATTTAGAGGAACACAGAAATTCATTTTTATCATCTCTGCCACCTAGCAACACACAGTACCACATACGACACCTTTGCAAATTTGGCACACACAGAAGAGTGTCTCAGAATTAGAATAGGAACAGATTTAAAAAATTCCTTTTTCACCTCAAAGATTCTACACTATACTGTCATGCTCACAAAGGAATACCAAATGATTTCTTTTTAAATTACACCCTCAAGTTTCAAGTAAATATAGGTTTTACACAGAGATGTTAATTTCATCTATAAAATAGAACAGGAACAGGTATTTTAGAGATACAGAAAACTACGTTAAACTTCAATATTACATGTAGGCCATTTATACGTTGTCTGATCTACTGTCTGCAGCAACGACATAAAGGAAGAGCTGCCTTTTATCTTTAGACTATTATGAATAAATGGACAGACTCAAAGGCATCATTTATAAGGTGATAACTCAGTTCCCTTCTTGATAGCATTCAAATTTCTTCCTGGATATTGAGTAAAGTATTAAAAAAAAAAACTATTATATGCCTACATAATTACTTACAGGCTACTCCTTTGACAAAATTTCTCATTAGGTAGGTATTGAAACTCCTTACCTATCTGCATGTTCTTGAACCAGAGAAATAAAACCTCAATGGACTACATGCAATAGATGCTGGAGGGGAATCCACACTTCCTGGCTTTAGGGTTCTGCCACTCATCCAAATTTATTTCTTTTTTAAAATTAACTTAATTTTGGAATAGTGCTAACTATATAAATGGTGCGTGTTCTATTCAGTTCAATTAACAGCATGATATATGCAATTTAAGTTCTTTAAAAAGTGCAGGATTAGTCCACTACAGTATATTGACAACACTTTTAAAAATAAAGAACTAAAAATCTCGAATTTCAATCAATAGTCCAGAAATGTATATGTAGCTTTCCATGTTTTAGGCGTTCTCATCTGTAATTCACAACTGGCTACAACAGAAAATAATGCTTTATCTATAAACTGCAGAAAAAAATTCTGTGATTTGTGTCAAAAAGGTAACTCCAGAAAGAGGTAAATCTCCAGAAAATTTAAAAGACATTCCTCTTCAAAATTCAAGGTACATGATAATCATAGTTCATATCAAGAACTGCCAATTTCATCCTTTTTTTCAGAGGGCCAACAGAGATATCTTATATGCATCTTATATTAGCCATTCAGAACAAAGGGAACTTCATTACTCATCATTAGGCCTCTTTTCCTGATTTTAAAGTAAATTATTTTCCCAGAGGATTTTGAATTATATATAAAAAAATAGAATTGAGAAACAGCAGCCTGCTCATATCTTTGCATGTTGAGTGGATTCCAGCAAAGCAGTGAAAGGTTTCTCTCTCAAAAGGCTGAAGTGAAGACATAGGCCAAAAACGGAAAGAGCGTAGGAGATAGAGCAATAAAACTAAAAGGCGAACCACAGCTGAAGGCCACGGGAGCAAAGCCAAGGTCCGGAAGCAGACGTTAGGATTGACAGCTGTCAAGAACTGAGTAATTTATTCAATCAAATAAGCACCTCATCACTGGCAGAAATTTCTTCAGAGTATTTCTTCATCGATTCTCGAACATGACCTAATGCAGCTCTGATCTCAATGCTGGGAAAATCTCCATCTCCGTCCTGTTTCTTCTTAAAGGTGTTTGCTACAGAACCCTGATCAATGATGATTGGTCACCCAGCACCCTTTGAAAATCTGTGAAAACCTTGTCATGCCATGACATTGTATCCAGTAAGCAAAAGCAGAAGGAATATTTGCTTCTGTTTAAGGAGGAAAAAAGGGCAATTGAAACTGCAGAAGTGTAGACTTGCACTGTTAGCTCTGTTACAAGCTAATGTTGTAACTACAAAGATAAAGTTAAAACCAGAGGAGCAATAGATGAAGTTTGCACAGAGTAGGAAAACTTGGGTCAAGCATCTCCAGCAGGGCCACAGAGAGCCCCTCCAAGCACCACTTTACAAGAGAGGGGAAAATGATTGCATTTTAAAGGCTTTTTTTTTTTTCACAAAGCAATGTTGGCTATCTAAAGACTGTAATAGGAGATGTATTTACATCAGTCAATTAAAAATCATCTTCTGATGAGAGATCTGATGATCTCTGATTCACTGAAACAAGGGAACCAAAAATCAGGAACAGTTTTGCGCTATCATTTCCCTATTTCCACACAATCTACTTAATCAATGTTTACCTTAGCACAAAGAAAAAAAATCTGTCTCATTTTTGGTATAGAGAGCTGATTCTTAGATTTCAATTATCAACAGGTCTCTTCCGGTTAAAGAACTATGAAAGGATTTTAATACAGTGAAGCAGTAACGCACACCACAAACTAGAAAATCCTGTGCTATGCATTAGTTTACTTCAAAGTAAACATAGAAATTATGAGATTTCTCATAACGTCTTAGAAACAGCAATAAAAGGGCAACTACCATACTGAAAAAAAAATATTTTTACAGGATCCAATTAAGATACTGCATTGCTGTTTTTTTTTCTTTTCAATACTTTCTCATTATCCATGTCTAACCTTCTCCAACCCTCTCACTTCCAAAGTGAGTGGCTGCATTTTGTAGTTCACCTCCACTCTGTTCTTTCACTGACCAGACCTTTTTTTTTCTCCCCAGATGCACAAAACACATTCACCTTGAAAGAAATTAACTTCCTTTTTTTTTTTCCCCCTTTCTAAATTCTTTATATACACTGGATTTTTTTGAACTTCTTTCAACTGCCTTAAAGTCAGCGTGTTTGTTTATCACCCTTTGTTTCAAGCAGACACAATGGGAAGACAAATATACCAACGACTGCCATAAAACGTAAGCGGACGATTGACTCAAGAGGTGAGCGCATCGCCTTGATCTCCTCAGCTTGTGATTCTTTAACCAGTTTTTGGTACAGTGAGTCGTGTCACATGTGCTTAGCAGTAATTTATTTTCCAGGATGCTTATTTAGTGTGACAGATTTAAAAGACTTGGATACATTTAGACTAGCCCATGCTCTTTGTGCAATACTTCTGTAATAATTTCAAAAAGCTTTTTTTTCAGGAATGCTTAATTACTTTAAGCTTATCTAACTCAGGCTTGCAGCTCTACTGCCCCTGCTGCTTCTTGCTTCTTGCTTCTCAAAAGCTGTGATATTTAGTTGGAGGTTTAAGACAGCCCCTTACCAGATTAAAATATTACAGCTGTGTTCCTTTTTTTTTTTTTTTTTTTTTTTTTTAAATTACTTCTAGAGCCTTTTGTTGCCTTTGCTCCCTCCAACAGGATTGGCCAACAATGACGCTGTGAATGGGCCTGCCCCTACCCAAATGAAAGCACTGACCGATTTCTTACAAAGCCTGTGGTATTTGTCACCCAAACACTTCACAAATTAACACATACAAATTAATTTTTCCATCCAAGAAAACATCCTATGGTTACCTATGCTTCCTTTTCACTAAAAGCTGGTCAGAATAATTTTTAACCTGGGCTCCACACCGATTCCTTCCATAGCACTGGGTAAAGCATCTTTCCTTCTTCAGTTGGGAATGAGGGTAAAATATTCCATGTACCCACACGTTGGGTCCCTGCAAAGCATTCAGAAGCAATTCTTCCTTGCATGCAATCATGACCGAGCTGCTCTCCATCTTTACCCTGGGTGTTACATGCGTGTGTTTTGCTTCAAAAATCTGTATTTTTGTTCTCCTGCCTTTCTTCCTTGCTTGCCTTTATTCGTTCGGCTTCCAAAACAGAATGTAACCACTATTTAGTAGTTCATAGTTCATCTACAGTTTATTCAACTTTATTTGCTATATATTTTACTTCTCCTTATTCAAACCAGAATTATGTGCTGTTATTTTAGCTTTAAATAAATGCCTTCCTGCACATTTTCTCTTTCAAATTCATCTCTCCAAACCCATCAAATGCTACAAATAAAAACCTACAACAGAACTACAAAACAAAAATTGGAAATCCAGTTCACCTGTGATGGATTAGGGTTTTCCAGTGCCTAAATCCAAATCCAGTGGTCTCCTTGCCCACTCAAATTCAGGGATTTACACGCACTGACAGACTGAGAGGTCTTCCTCGTTATATATCATTAGTGGAAATCATGTCAGATATTAGTAGGAGTCATGTCAGGTATTGATGGAAATACCTTTCAAGGGTACATTACTAGGCAAGCTTTATGATGAGCTTTCACATGAATTATTCAGCAAACAATGCTTAAGATATATGCATATATATACACTCGCAGATCATTAGACTATATTCATCACCGATGATACTGAAAGAACAGCAAATGCATTCAAACTCAGACTGTACACAAAAAAGGAAGTTCAGATTATTCAATTTATAGATTTACCATTGCAAGTACATTACATTAAAGTGCAACACGATACTTCAACTGCAAACTCCTCAAAATCCTAATTTAACTTTATTAAATTTTCTACTATTCAATAAACACAACATTTTTACCTGGGTTACAAATCTGTTAAAATCACTGACCAAAACAAAATTAAACTTCTACACTTTCATTTAAAAGCATTCACTCATTCTGAATTACATTATTGTGGATTAAAACTAATCTATTACAGGAACAGGATAATCCAGTGTTGATATTTATTTTAAAATTGAGAAGTGATGAAAGCAATTTTCAGAGACCATTTTAAGCTTTCACTCAAAACATGTAGGTTAATGGAAGTTAATATAAACAGCAAAGAAACAGGAGGACTAAACTGATGAGGAACAATCAGCATAATTTGGTCTGTCCAGCTGAAACGATACACATGAACAACTAAATTGAATTCTGTTTATGCATTTTGATTTTCAAGCTTTCTCTAAGATGATTACTCTACTGCAGTTCTGCCAGGGGAGAAATGTCTCACTTGTATCTGCTCTGCTTCTAAATCAAATCCCCACTTTTTAATACTAGGTATGCCACAGTCTTAGCTTATAGTTTAAAACATTTGCAAAGAAACCAGGCTGCTGCAAAACCTTCCCAAATGTTGAGTTTCTCAAAATCTGCCATTGTTAGTTTTATCAGCTCCAGTGAGTTTCTGCCATCTATGCAAGGCTTGAGGAAGATGTGTGTGCAAAGCACACGCTTGTGCTTCTCCCCTCGTGTTCCTGTGAAAAACACGATCATAATCACAGTGAAAAACCATTTACATGGCTGCAAATAGCACTCCTGGGCACTTTAAATGAGTTCTTGGACAAAAAAACAGGAATATCAGATGCTGTAAAATAGTGAAGATGTTAACTATGATTGGAACTATAGTGAAACATTGCCTAACTAAGGGTGCACAGTGGATGAGAGGACTTAATAAAGGGAAAAAAAAGAAAAAAGACCTGAATAAGCAGCCTACATTAGGTTTGTGTTTATGCTATTATAGAACCTGTGGTACTTTCTAGCCGTAAGCATTTGTTTGCTTCTTGTACACAAATTACCTCCACTCTGCCAGACATCATTTATAAAGGCAGACAATCAGATCAGATATGACACTCAAGGGTTTTTTAAACTTCATATTAAAGGGAACAGCATGTCAGTGTACGTGGGTACTCCAAGTTTCCCCATTACTTGAGTCACATTTGCCTTAAATTGGCAAAGAGTTTCAGAAATTACTGGTCCACAATCAGTCGTGCACCTGCACCTCCCCTGCAATGGCACAATACCGCTTTTTTTAGACACTAGAATCTAAGACACGACTATGAAAAGACACTCCAGAATCTAATGCCCCTTTCAAAGCCCAGGGCAAGTACAACGTGCTTCACATTAGAATGAGGAGTCTTTGTTTTGACCTTCCCAAATACATTTTTGAGACACAAATCATGAATATTTTTATCCAAACAGGCTAAATTTTATATAAGCCTAGCAGAGGTTCTTATATAAAAAATGGGGCTAATTGGCTTTGATGTCACCACCAAGAGAAAGCTTAGTTCAACAAGAAAAAAAAAATAAGTGTACACAATAATGCAGAGATACCAGAAGTTACTTAATTATGGCACATTTAAACTGCTCTTTGGAAGTAGACTAAAATTCACTGTAAGTTTTGCTTGAGTGATTCTGTTTCCAAAAATAAGATCAACAGAAAAACCAATAGCCTGAAAAAATAAGTAAAATAGGCGGTATATTTTGAAGAGCTCTCTTTGTAAAACTTTGTGTTGAGCCTCATCTTATCCATTTTC
Organism: Tinamus guttatus; assembly: GCF_000705375.1. The sequence goes on along the minus strand of NW_010576792.1, from coordinate 815,594 downwards.
TTTTTATTAAAGAAATAATAATTTAATGATATTCTAGATGCAGGCAACTTCGCAGAAAACTTAAAATTACAAGAATTATCTCTCCCATACATCATAGCTATTCTATTGCCATCAAGAAAGGCTTTTGGAAATTGTCATCCCTATCAGCTCTTCCCTTGAAAGCAACCGGCCTTTGAAGTAGCTCGCACTGGCTGTCCTGAAGGCTGCAGGGAGAAGGAAGACTTCAAAATAGGGGCAGACGAGGGCCAGTAACAGTGCCTGGAGTTCCCACTGTAAATGCAAGCTCAGACATGAGCTACTGATGGGGAAATGCTAGAGAGCACAAGACAAACAGAAGCTTTGCAGAGCTATATGGGAAGCAGCAGCCAAGGAAAGGATGAGTTTGTCCAAAGCAGGCCCCAACCTCTGCTATCATCACTTGGAAGCGCCTCTTGAGCAGCACAAGTCACTTCATGAGGAGATTTTGCAGAGGTGTCAGGCTCCACTGCCTTTGCCAGGCTCAACATGCCCCTCACTCAGCATGTCCCAGTCACCTTTGGACTCTTATTAGTATAAAAACCATCCCCTCCACCTAACTCTTCCACTTCTTACTAACCTTTGCTCCCTCCCCGCTCACACAGTTCATATGATGCCCTACATGTTGTGCGTGGAAATCAATAGGCATCGATGCCTCTCGATATCGACAGGTATCTGTGTCCTTGAAGCAAACTCTATCCTTGTTTCTTCCAGAGTTACGAAATAATAATGTAATTTAGGACACAGCTATGAATGGTACCAAGACATTATCAAGTGAAATGCATACAGTTAGGCTCTAAAAATCAAGGGATCTTGGGTTCCTGATCAGCTGTGACACAGCTTACAGACATTTCAGTGCCTAAAGTCATATTTTGTATGTACAAAATGAAGTCAGAATTGCATTTTCCCTCATCACAAGCATATTACAGTAGCTGGCTAGTGCTCGAAAAGGCTTTTTTATTATTTATGTGATTCAGCAAATCGCATGAAATCAATTCAAAACAATGATAGTAAAGAGTAGTGTCATTCCTGATGATCAAATGATGATCCAACCTAGTTAAACGCCAGCAACAGTAAGTGACAACTCTCAGAGGGAACAAATCAGTACTTGCCACATCAAAAAATAGCTTTGCTTAGCCATTCTATAGACGAGGCACTGAAAGATGTACAGCATTGCAAGGAAACAAGAGTCGGCAGCTGCTGCTTCTCCATCTTGCTGCAGAATATTTTGCATTAAAAGGACAACACTGGAAGTAGCTCTCATCGCTGCAGGATGGCTGGAGTACAGAGCAGCACCACTGCACAGGAGGCAGTGAGGTCCCACTCATTTAGTATAGTCCTCCAGGTACAACTTACTGTCCATGCAAATTCATTTTTTTCTTTTCACAGCTTTCACCTTGGTCTACTACATCAAGGTATCCTCTTCCCATCAGCTTTATGCCACTGGTTAAGTCAATGGCGGTGCAGAATTTAGTACATACAGCTATGTAACACATACTAAAGCTCACAGTTTTCCCAAACAACAAACTAAATACTCTCTAAAAAAAATCAGTTAACTTTTTAAACTCAGTTCACATGGGAAAGCTTCCTAAACCCTAGTAAAAGCGGAAGAATTTGTACAACAGAGGACTTGGAGGGGCTGGGACTTACTTCAGAGCAGACTAAAAACAGGTGACTAAAATAGACTATTTTTGCAGAGAAGGAGGAAAGCGTATCAGCGAAGCAATTTGGATTTGGGGGAGAAGGCAATGAGAACAGAAGAAAAGGGGGATAGCACTTACTTGTCAAGTACTATGTTAACGTTCAGCGGAAGAAAAGGTAACTTTACTTTGGGCGAAGTCAACCAGAGAGCTGTAAAGGAACAGGTTGTAACAGATCACACTGAGCTGAAAAGTTAAAATCAGGAAATAAGGGGCCCCTTCTTTCCCTTTAGAGGAAAAACAAAATTATTTAAAGCTCACTGGAATAGTGCTTTCTTCATTAATATTCATATAAAGACAACTTTGCATTCATGAAGCTTCAGACTAAAAGGAACAGAATATTAAATACTGAACATGAAGATAATGTTAAGATAGGCTTAGGAAAACTAACGAAAAATATAAGACCCGATTGTTCAGAGGCAGAAGTACCACATTAATGATTAAGTTTATAAAATGATAAACATGTGTTTATCATTCCACTAATACAGCAGAAGAGAATCAGTCCTGGCAGATTGCCATTTCTTCTGCTTGCCATTCCGTTTCCAAATTCTCCCGTTAGAGCTATTCTCAGGGAATTGGGGAGGAAATACCAGGTGAGTGTGACAAGGACATGAAAGAGAGGTGAAGAAGTCGTGGGCCAAAAAGGCCCTTCCAGGGTCTGAGCCTCTGACCAAAGAGCTTCCTCAGCCAAATCACTTGCAAAGCAACTCTCCCTATTTTCTTCCCACTCTCTCAGTGATGAATTGATAACGGATTTGGATGAAGGAAAGGAAACATGTAATGAAAACTGTCCTTTTTGAGTACATACTTCAGTGAACTGCTTTTCACTTGTTTCATTCATTTTGGTGATTCAAATGTGGCATCAGTCAGCTTCTGTTTGAGGCATCAGTTCACGGAAGGCTTCATTCTGCACAGATGGTGTTTCGGGGATGGGGCTTTGCTAAAGATACTCAGGCCATGCATGTGGCCTTGCTTCTCTAGGAGCTTTTTGCAGCCTCAGACAATGCTGATGATCCAATGATGATCCACCGCTCCACACTTCAGCATAACATTCTTCATTCCCTGAAAAAAGTACAGGTGTGCAAAGCAAAAAAATCTTGTAAAGGAAAAAGATTCTTGCTTGCAAATTGAAACGATTCTGTAGTTGCTTGATCTTGGATTTTGATGCAAATGTGCGGCACCAGGCACAACTGCGAAGGCCGGCTCCATGTGAACTTAAAAAGTCTCGTTATCTAGAGTAAGAACCTGGATAGGTTTCTAATATGCATTTTTGCCTGCCAAAAACCTGGAGAAGAAAGTTCACCAATAGCTAACAAGCAGCAGGCACTTCGGCCATCCTACTGCTGCAAGGCAAGGAGCGAGTGCGACTCGAGCAGTGTTGGGCCATGCTCCCACCTTACTCTTCGACACCCTTTCTGGGGCTTGTAGCCATCAGACCGGAGCCTGCACAGAGGAACCAGGTGAGCAGAAGGGAAGTCCAGTCTCATCGCGATGTCCTTCCGATGGCATGAACAGCCCAACACTGTGTTCCCAGCAGGTCGAGGGTGAGGATCCTGCCCCTCTACTCAGCTCTGGTGAGGCCACACCTGGAGTACTGGGTGCAGTTCTGGGCCCCCAGGACAAGAGGGATGTGGAGCTTCTGGAGAGGGTCTAGCACAGAGCAATGATGATGATTAAGGGACTGGAGCATCTATCTTATGAGGAAAGACTAAGAAGTGAGCTGGGCCTGTTTAGCTTGGAGAAGAGAAGATTGAGGGGATCTGATCAATACATACAAATACCTGAGGGGAGCATGTAAAGAGGATGGGTGGTGGCTACTGGCCAGCAATAGGACAAGGGGTAATGGGTACAAGTTGAAACACAGGAAGTTCCACCTCCATGTGAGGAAGAACTTCTTTTCTGTGAGGGTGACAGAGCACTGGAACCGGCTGCCCCGAGAGGTTGTGGATGCTCCTTCTCTGGAGATCTTCCAAACCCGCCTGGATGTGACCCTGTGCCACATGCTCTAGGTGTCCCTCCTGGAGCAGGAGGGGTTGGACTAGATGATCTCTAGAGGTCCCTTCCAACCTCAACTATTCTGTGATTCTGTGAATGCCAATGACCATCACGAAAGAGACCTCCCCATCCAACATCTCCAAAGAGGCATGGGAATGCGCAGGGCTCCAAGGGACTTTTTTCATGTCAAAGATGCCGAGCTGCTCACTGCGGTGTCATAGGAACCCGTAGAGATGTGTCAGACATCATTAATCTGTTTGCCCCCTGACCCAGGGTCGGGGGGCTGAGCGGTAGCGATAACGACCATGGCTCAACCTTAAGGCGCTGAGCAACTTGAAAGCGCGGCAGTATTTGGGGTCACATGGTGAGGTGGAACAAAAGAATAAAGAAGAAATGTGACAGTTTCCTGGGAACTAGGGGCACCAGGTCAATTGCCCTAAAGCTTTATTGTTCTATGATAAGCCAGGCTCACCGAAATAATTTTTCAGCTATTAGAATAATAATAATAAAACTAAAAAAAAAAAAAAGTAAAAGAGAGCTTTTGTTATCTAAAGCAGAAAACTGATCTCAGTAAAAGCAATGTAAAACCTCTGATTGAGCAAAATTACTCAACAATCTGTCCAGCCCAAGCTGGAAAAAAAAAAATGGGCAGCTGGTATCAATTTCATATTCTGGCATCCAGTTTATTCTCAATTCAAATTTTTTGGGGAGGGATAATTCTGATGGTCTTTATAACTGTGTTTCCTGTACTACGTTTCACAAAATTGTCAGTTGTTGCCATCATCCCTTTTCAAATGATTCATGAAACTGAGTGGGAATAAGCAGGCAGAATACACTGCCTCTGTGCAAAAGTAGCATATGTCTTTGAATTAGAATAAAGTACAGGAACGTGCCCTATCAAAATGCTATGACAAACAGCAATCCAAATATTTACAATCTTAATAATTAGGCTTATTAATATTGTTTATACAGCTAGGCTCTGTGAAGCTGGCAATGCTCACTTGAAGGATGCACCAGCAGAACTCATGGGAGCCTCCATTTGCAAGTGGTTTACAGTTTAGTCAATCAAAACTAGTACTTGATTAAAACTAGCTAATTTACAATTACATTTTTGTAACCCTGAAAGCTTTTCTGATGTTAGGTATGCCAACCTATACCAGGTAGAACCATGAAAACGTCATCTAAAATACCAAGTAAAAAGCTGATGGGTACACAAGTTCTCCATTGTGTGATTTATTGTGTCATTAAAAAAAGAAAATCTGGATTACTGAAAGGTGCACTGCACATGTCCAGCCCAGCATATACATAACATGCCGTGTTAACTTGGCAGCAGTGATTACCTATATGAGTATAAAGTAGAAGTTCATTGAGTAGAGTCTTCTTCCACAGCAAGGCCATTTCTCAGTCTAGCATAGAAAGTAATAGACTCCTCTAAACACTGTGCAAGATACAAGGGTACTGGCTATGTGAACTGTTATTTTCAAGAAAAAATATTATTAAAAATGATTATGTAAAAGCCGAATTAAATCTATATGCCATTTTAATATTTTCAGGCCCTCCAAAATTTGTCCACTTTATTTAAGGCTCCATTACCTTAAACATCATTCCCCACAAAGCAGATGCTGATATGCTGATTTTTCATTAATAAACACACAGGAGCATGAGTTCAGGTTAGTAAAGTATGATGGTAATTATTTAAAAATACAGAAAAAAAATTCCAAGATTCCCATAACAGTTAAGCTTTATTTATTATTTATTTTTCTTTTTTTAGACATTAGCTTTGTCTGAGAAACAAAATTCTACAAAAGTGATGGAAGAGCTATTTGGATTGCCAGCCTGACACTAAAACATGAGGAGAATTAGGCAAAAGTGTGGATGCAGTAACGAAAGAATTAAAATAGTCTGTAGAGCCCTATCTGAAGCTGTTGTACTTGAGGCTATGATGTGAAAAACATCCCATGTTAATGGGCTTAAAAAAGCTCTAGAAAACAGCTCAGGGAAGGAATTAAGACTGAGCACAGTTGCTTTGTTGGTGGCAAATTACGGAATGCAATCACCTCACATACCCAACAGAAAGTTAAGTGATAGATCTGCAGCTATTAGAAACCTGAATGCAGGAGAACTTTCCTAAAACAGCTTCCTGATCTTGCAGAGAGAGTCAAAACCCAACGAAGCTCGACTAATGCCCAAACCTGAGGTAACCCATTTTAGCAGTGAGCGCAGTTAGGAGAGCAATCATACAATGTGAGACAGGCATTAGACTCTTCGATTTGCCTGTGAATATCAGATGCTTTACAAAGGTGCATGTGATAGCTGGGATGCAAAAAATTAATCAAGAGGTTATATGGCCTCCATCATTATACAGTAGATCAAGTTATGGGGCATCATAGAGTATTAGGTGCCTTTAGTCCCCGCCAAATCTGACAGAAAGCAACATGGCCACAAATGCTCGTTCAAGAGCTGAAAAGCTATCAAAAAGTTCAGGAGGGAGGAAACATTCCTATGTGTCATCGATGAGAAAATGCCTACTCTGTAAGCCCAAAAAGCGATTCTTTGAAAATCTAAAACCTCAACAGCTACTACTTTCTATACAAGGGAATCATGACTGAAGTCATACTGTTAAGTAGTACTGAGTTTGCACAGAAATGGATAAAAGCCAGGAAATTCTAAGTTTAAGCTGACTTGCCATCCTTAGCGCACACTATTGTCATTTGTCCCTAAAATTTAATTAAAATCCAGTTCTGACCAGTTGTAATAAGTAGTACAGAAACTGATTATCAGAATTGCTTTCCTCTAACAGCCTTCCTCTCTGCTGCACTTCCTCTCTGCACTTCCTTTCTGCGAAATACAAAAGACACTATGTACATTTTTCTTTCTCCCTGAAAAGAGGAGTGAAAAAAAATAGACTAAACTTTTATTTAGTTGCCAATTGTGCTGTGGAATGTAACTAAGCATTTTCTTTTTAAAGCCGATGCAAATTCAGTACTTAACCACGTCATAGTAGAGTGAAAGCAGCAGCAAATTATGTTACAATTACATTAGAATTCCTTTTACAAGATTTTGTTTTCAGTCGCTTCTAATCTCCTGAGAGCTGCCATTTCCAGCGCCGATATTTCCCTAACAACGTTGTTGCCTGAAACTAGGTCCTCTCTTGCCAAATATATTTGGGATGTAAGGAACATACATACATGCACATATATGCAGAGTTTGGACTGAGACGGAAGTGGGCACACTCCATTATAAAAATATTTCTATAAATTATAGAATATTTCCTTATTTTTTTAATGGCACTATTTTTCTTACTCTATTAGAAAAGTTACTCTGCATTTCTAAGTAATTCCTCTTCTCTGCTATAACTATTACAAAGTAATTGTTTCAAGTTTTATAAGGGCATATTCTATCAATTCTGTTGCAAATACAGAATTGCAAATACCCGAAACACAAGCCCCAAGGATCTAAACTAAAGTAGAAACCCCACTAAGCGGATGACTAAGCCATTCAGAAAGAGGAAAAGGAGCTGACAAGCTATGGGATGCAAACTGGCAACACAGCTTTTTAAGTTCCCCTTGTCTGCAGGATTCTTAATGTGAAAAAGGCAAATGATCTGAAGATGCCAAAAAACATCTGTTTTTTAAGCAACATACAAATGCCTGCTAAATTTACAACACCCACTTTTGAAACAATCCTGAAAGGACTCAGACATACAATCCAGCTGACACATTCCTGACAAAACATGAAGTTTAAAAGGGAAGGGAAGGGAAGGAGGGAAAAGGGAAGGGAAGGGAAGGGAAAAGGGAAGGGAAAAGGGAAGGGAGAAGGGAAGGGAAAAGGGAAGGGAGAAGGGAAGGGAGAAGGGAAGGGAAGGGAAGGGAGAAGGGAAGGGAAGGGAAGGGAAGGGAAGGGAAGGGAAGGGAAGGGAAGGGAAGGGAAGGGAAGGGATGGAAAAAACAAGTAATATATCTACAGTATTACAGAGTTGTTCAGTAGATTTTCAGATAGGCACTGTTCGACTTCTGTAGTTTCAAAGTGGGAAGGCGAAATACTTCACCGGCCAGCAACAGATGGTGCCTGTTGCAGAGATGCCTCATGGTTTTCATTTTAAACCAGTCATGTTGAGCTTCCAGAGCTGCCCTCGCTCTCGCTACCTCTGCTCCTGCTGCAAACACAAGAAGCAACAGAGCAATCCGCTCGTGAACTGCAGTAGAAGTTCATAACCCAACGTCCCCTCCTTGCTGCTCAAGCCTCAGGTGGGCGCTGAGGTCTACCAAGCATCAGGGTCTTCTAGACGTTTTATGGGAGAAGTTTATATGGGAGCTTTGCGGAGTCCCAGCTGGTAAAACCTACTCGAAGGGGTGCCCTGCACATATGCACGTGCACGGGGAGCTTCCACTAAACGCAGGCAACACGTGGCATTCCTACAGAGGCTTAAAGACCGACTTTCTTAACTTTCTTGGAAGTACACTGGCCAAATGACTACGACAGATAGCGAAAGTCAGCGACAGCCTGAGAGGCAGCGAGCCTGATCTAACAGCCAACGAGCACTGGAAGAGGACAGTCTTGTGGTGGTGGCACCAGCACTTGTCTGATTCCAAGGCGAGATGGGTCAAAGAAGCAATCCCAGCAGAAACGATTTCATTTTGGGTGGAGGGCTGATTTTCTGGCAATTTGGTCCCTTGACCTGGCTTACTAAATGATCGCTCATACAAAGGAGGAGACAGGGCTGCCCTCTGTGGTAGCAGCCAGCCAATATATCATACAGCCTATTATTTTTTGGCAATAAGTGGAAATTAGATAGCAGAGCAACAAGTTAATGTGTGAGACTCTGAAGGCTTAGTTGTCTATAAACTGGTAAGCTCTAATTAGGAGCACAGAAATACTGTTTTGAATTCATACGGTAAGTCCAAACTGTCCTTTGATACCATCAAGCAGCTTTTGCTTTCACAGCAATATACAAAGCTGAGTTTTGCATCCACAAGTTTTATTTTAATACCTGATAATTACAAATTCATTTATATTCTGGATATGCATCTCTTTCAGAGACAAGACTACTGTGCTAAGAAATAAAACAGCAAAGTACCTTCCAGAGCATTCATCTCTCTGCTCCAAGCCTTTGGCATCACCAGTGCTCCACACTGCGCTGCCTTTGCCTCCAGTGTTGGAGCAGGGCATGTGCTCAAAGGTCTCTCCAAATCAAATGAAGACTAAGCTTATGGCACTGAACACTGTTCGGGACCTGTGGGTTTTGGGATGCAAGAATATGGGGAGGGAGACTGTCAAGCAGCTCTGAAACCTTTTTCATGTCCCGTATTTGACACAAACCTATGTAGACCACTCTTAGGGGAGATAAAAACAGGGTATTTTGTGTATGTGAGGAGGAAGGAATTCGTTTTGGTTTTGTTAGTTTATATGCTTTAAGGTTAGAGGGTAAATGAGTATCTTGGAGAAAACATAAGACCTTGACAGAAGTCTTTGGCAAATGGCAGCTTCAAAACTTCCACCCTGCCTTTTGAAATGCCCTACTTATTGTCTGAGCAATGCAGACATGCTCAGGTTCTGCTCTTTCATAACGAAGCCACCACTGTCACTGCCTCCAGCACAACCCAGCTCTTACGCGCTGCACATCACGCTCTGCCACCTCCACCTGGAGCCCAGCCAAAACTCCTCCTGAATCACCGAGCTCAGCTTCTCCTGTGGGTTCCCACAGGTTCCTTTTCTTCATGATTCCCAATATCCCCCCAGAGGCTTTGGGAGTGTGAACAGCAATTAGTATATGTCCACGAAAGGCCAAAGAAGAAAAACTTTGAGGAAGGAGATTAGGACAGATTAAGGAAGAGAAAGATTGTAGAACACTGCTCCAGCAATGAAGCTCTAAATGACTTTCAGAACCTGTTCCCATGAAACTCTCATCACTTCAAGAAACATCCCCAACAGCAGCAGAGGCAGAGCAACAGGAGCAGCAAGGCAGACAAACTAAAGGGTGCATGTGCATCACTCACTCAAAACAGCTCTGGTGTTCCAGGCCTTCTTCTCGCTGCCCTGCTCTGTCAAGAAGCAGGAAATACTCACCAGCGGAGAGCTTCTCTCCACACGTTGATGCTATCTCCATGGCCTCTGCAACCAGGACACGGGTGGAAACTGGAGAGGGGTTGCTCCAGGAATACTCCAGAAACCCTCAACATGAATGTGCTTTATGATGCTCCAGGAAAATACTATGCCTACATTTGGCACACCAACATTTTAGGAAGGACATACCCTTTATTTTCTAGGTAAGTTCTACACAGAATTTCACTAGTAAAAGGAAATATTAAGATTAATAATGCGCACCTTGGAAACCTAAATGTGAAAGAATAGACTTTGTTTTCCTCATACAAAGAAATGAAGCTTATAAACTACCTTTTAGTTTTAGTTTAGCTTAAAAAGCTTTTTGCTCTCCACACCCCATTCAGCAAGCAGATCCAAGTGAGGAGCAAACTTCCACACGGACTCGCACAGATGGTGCTGGTAGAGACAATTCTCGGGGAAGCCGATCTCTGGATCTAGGATTCAAAAAGAAGGTTCCTGCTGCACATTCCCTGAGTCATAATCCCATCAAACCTAACTACGCTCCTCGTGGCCAGGGAAATTCCAAACTTGTTGTTAACTCATTTTTAATCACAGTATCAATTTGTAACTTTTCTGCTAATGCATTCTCTAATAGCATTAATTGCTGACATGCAAAGTCATTTCTGAAACACTTTCTCATACTGAATAGATAAAGCCAGAATAATCACCCTGACCTACAACTAAACAAATCTGTTCAAACAACATAAACGTAGTCCTTCTTGAGAATAAACACTTCTGGGTTACTCATACACTCAACACTAGTACTCAGCCTTTCAAATTTCAAAACTAGATGTAATACAAGCAAATTAGCAAAGGCAAAGAATGCAGCTTACTGCTAATACAGCCTAGATACAACCAAAGCAAACAAGGGGGCGGCACATTTGGCTGAAATAGTTCTCTAATGCCTTGCGGGGAGTGATTTGGGGATGGTTAATTTACTACAGAAACCAAACTATCACCAGAGACCTTCTCCAGCACTTTATGGAGGCAACTGCACTAGGTTGCAGTGGATGCCAAGTATTCAAATTTGCCGAGCTCTGCACAGAACTTGGCCACCACAGTTTTACAAGCCTGGATCCACAAAACCTTTTAGGTTTTGCCTATCACCACTTAAAAACAGGGTAAAAATACCTTCTATATTACAAAAAGCAATCAGTGTTAAGCACTAGGAATGAACTTCCTTAGTGAAGAAAGACTTTGCCAATCAGCTCACTCTGTCTGTTTCTATGTATTCTGTAAATAATTAAATAAACAGCATTCTTGTAGGCTTGCAACTAGTGCAGCCCTTTAAGTTATTTAATTTTGCTATCAATAGCATACGATCTGATAGGCAAAACTGTTCATTTCCCCTAGGAAAAAATAGAGTTGTTGTTGCATCGGGGTGCCTCTGAGTTGACAAGGCTTTTCCCTGGGGCTATTAAGCGAGAGCTGAAAAGAAGAGCAGGGAGAGAACATGGAGAGGAACAGCAAAAAGCACAGGTGCAGCAGGGTTTAATCTCCTGGAACTTAAAGACCGACAAAAGAATAATTACAACTCTTACCTCTCAAACATTCCTCTGTCGGAGGAAAAAAAGCACCAATCTTGTGCACAACTGATAATACACAAGCACTTAGTTTTGGACTCTCCATACTTTTTTAACTCTGCTGTGGTCTGTCTTTCATAGCATTAGATATGTAGCCGCTGCACAAACTTTGATGAGTTATTATATGTATACGTGTAACACCAAAACCTGAGTTTGGCTGTTGATTTTGAAGGAATTTCTTTAAAATTAAATTCTAATTTTGAAATAGTTTACACAAATTAGAGATCAAACTCTATGGCGCTTACAAACTGCAATACCTGCTTCCTGAGAAAATGCACTTGGATAATCATAAAAAATCTGCTGGACATATTATTGTACATAAATTCATATATGTACAGAGTTTTCTTAGGTATTTCTACAAAAAATAAATGCCTTGCTTGTACTTGGGACAGTCTGCTTTGAAAATCAGTACAATCTGTTAAAAGAAAAACCAGAGCTAAAACCCACTAATGCTCATTTCAAAGCACTGCACTGAATATCAAACTATTGCTCCCGACTTTATCTAAGTGGTACCAGTCCCCAAGAAGCTCAAAGAAGAAGCGGTTGCGATTTCCCCCTGGAAGACTGTCCTCTACACTAAGAACAAGTGATCTCTGATCCAATTTCACTTTCTGGTCCAATGCCTTTGGTTTCTTAACATTTCATAAATGCACTGCCCATAAACATTTCTGCCTGGGACATGATTTGCAGTAGAACAACAGCTATTCAGAAAGCCTATCAGATCACAGCAAGAGTCATTCAGGCCAACCTTTGGCCAAGGGCAGTTCTCAAACCTGTGATTCTTATCATATAGTAGCAGGGTGCGCAGAAAAAAAACAAGATGCGTCATTATCTCTTTGACCTAATAGCACCTTACATATGTATGCTGTAAACTTGCATTGTAATTCTTTGAAAAATATTAAGCTAGCATTAGTGCAGTGAATGTCTGATATGTCATCCTTTAACTCGCTCAGCCTGTTAAGCATTAACAAAACCACCACATCTTCCAAAAGGTAATTTCCCCATAGGTCTGACAAGAACTTTAATCTCCATGTCACAATCATTAATTAATTTTATATACAAAATATAGGTGAAGAGACTATTTTAAACAGGAAATTCAATTAAAAGAATTCATTATGCTGCAAAGGTTTCATGAGTGCGTATTACCTATGCATATTTTGATACCCCACATAAGAATAACTCCATCAGTATTAATGGAGTTCCTCAATTCTCTTGGCATTTGGGAGGCCTTGAGTACATTTTGAAAACAAGAACATGCTCAATTCTCAAACAGCTCTATAACAGTTTGTTGTGAAGAGTATTTCAAAGGCGAACCATGTTCTTAAGAAGTATATTTAGGAAGTTTGTGTAAAAGAAAGCAGTCAAAAATATGCTTATGATAGCATATTTAAAACTTAGTGGTATTTTAAAGCAGCTGTCACTTGGTGAAATCTAATTATTTCTCATACATCCTTTGGAAATCTCCAAAAATACTTATTGCAGTTTCCAACTGGTGCCATAACTGCTTGGCCAGCCTTGGCATAATGACAGATAGCTGAATATGAACTATATATGTGTTTTATGTACGTCCCACAGAAGTACGCTAAGGTTTAGCAACAAGGCACAGCAACACAGGCCACAATCTGGCAATTGATACAACTAAATTGGACATGAGTGAGATCAAATATGCTGCATTTTTGAAAAATGTGTCTGGAATCATAATGAAACCTCAGGTTAAAAAAGAAACACCATGACAGAATATTGAGAGCATCTCAAAGCACATTCTTTGCTACCCAACCCCTTGTTCTATCCTACACAATCAAAGACTGACATCTCTATGACAGACATCTCTATGTTTGTGTACTACGTGTGTATATAAATAGACATATATGTATACATGAAAAAGCACACATGCATATATGACACCTATCATACATATGTTAAAATGTGCATGCAATACAATGATATATGCTGAGCTGATTAAGCCTCTGCTTGCTCTGCCAGGACTATCAATAATGACGCAGGGTAGAAAGTCTTTCTGTTAGTTCTCCAGGAAGATCAGTCTAGGATTTTTTTTTTCCAAAACAGCTGAATAAATACAGCACGTATATAACATTTCAAACATCTAAGTAGCAGATACAACAAGCAGTGTTCAACAGCCTCTAAAATCCCTCTGGAGAACAGAAGAGATCTGACAGTTGAACACAGCAAGACTGGAGAAGGTTTTGTATTAAAACATAAATAAATGGATTTTGGTACTGAAAGCTGGGTATAGATAGCAGGAGCTTCTGCAGCGTGTGGAGGTTTCCATAGGGTTTGGAGAAGCGGAGCTCTCTTTAAGGTGAACAGAGCTGGGTCTTGGTGTCTGGGTCTCCCTCCTGGCACGAGGGAGAGCACAGACGCTGAACTATGGAGGTCAACATGTTCCACATCATGCAGAGGCGACACCCTCGCACGTGGTCCATGCACGGACGCAGCAACCTCAGTGCAGCTCCCATGGAGAGCACGACCACGAGGCAGCGTCTGGCTGCCCCAGGAGCCACCAGAGACGCTGAGGGCATCAGCTGCACCTTCTAAACCCAATGGCACACACAGGCGATAAGGAGCTACCAAGAAAAGGAAAATATGTTGTAGGGGGGAAAAAGAAAATGCCCCCCCAAAAAAGACAGTGCACTTTCACGCTTTTTCTTCTGGCTTGCAGGAATTTTCAAAGTTTTCTTTGTAAGAACGGGTTTTATTCCCACTAAAAATCCCTGAAAATCAGATCCCGCGGCTCTGGAGAGCAGGGTTTCCCTCATGGAAAGACTCCCCGACCTCAAAGAGGCAGCACAGGCCGAGCAGGGCAGGCAGTTCGGGGGATAGCTGTGGGGACAGGCACAGGGATAGGGATAGGGATGAGGATGAGGATGAGAATGAGGATGGGCATGATGGGGATAGGGATGGGGCCGAGGCCGCCT
>NW_010576792.1:706168-801067 GCF_000705375.1 Tinamus guttatus | reverse complement strand
CGCGGGCAGCGCAGGGGGAGCCGCGGAGGCGGCGCCGCGTGGGGGGCTCCGCAACCCGCGTAGCGGCCCCCGGGAGCGAGGGCCTCTCCCCCGCGGGGGTCGTGGGGAGCTGCGCGCCCGGGTGCGCTTGGGGTGTGCAGAACAAAATGGGCGCAGGGCCTCGAGGAGGGACGCAACAGGCCCCATCTCCCCCAAAAAGAATATATATTTTTTTCTTTTTCCTCCTGAAAAAAGAGCTACCGCAGAGTCTTCCCCACGCTCGCAACGTCCCTACCTAGTTTTAATCAACTTCTCTGTTGTTTTCAATTTAATAATCGGTTGCCTGCCTCATATAAACCACCACGAACTGCATCGGTTAAACTGCTTATAAATAAATACTTCATTTATCCCTCCAAGCATCTCATCCGCACGTTTTTTTCTGAGCAAAACGTCGCCTCCCGCTTGCTCAGGGTCGCCCCCCTCCTTTGTTTTAGCAGCTCTGTCCTCGGATGCGACCCCGGGCTGCAACTTCGAGCAAAGCCCAGGTATTCCTGCGGTTCGCAGAGCACAGCTGCACAGAGCGCAGCAAATCTAGATTTGCTTTTGCTGATTCTCCTGCTTAGTTCTTCAGGGAAAACACACCAGAAACCCAGACCAGTGGCAAATAAAACTCCACTGTGCATCTAGCAGCTGCGTTTGTGGCAGAGCCGCTCTGGTTAAAGGAGCCCCAGTACTGGTCTCTGACGCCCGCACAACCCTAGCGTAGCCAGGCAAAGTTGCAAAGAAGTCTTGCAGACGTGTTGGAGCAGCACTGGCCGCGAGGAATTAACTAATGTGGGGAGTGGTGGGAGCCAGGGGTTACTAATTTGGAGAGAGCAGAAGTCGCTTCCCTTCTTAAAGGGATCAATTATGGTCAGTTAACAAAGTAGAGATGAATATTTTATATGCAGTAGCAGTGATGAAATGCTGAATTACTCTGCAATTAAAGATTGCTGCTCCAAAACGTATTCAGCTGAACTCTGAAATATGAGGGGAATTTCTTATTTCCACATAGGAAAGGAAGGTTCCCCATTTGTATTTTCATGTAAATTCTCTCTGCAGAAATGAGGTGCAGAAAAAAATACAAAATTTTTCATACTTTAAAAAACAATTATCCTGACCTCAATTTTATTTCCTAAAATATACTGTCCAAGAAGATAGAAGCATCAATTATGCTCACCCTCTACTGCCTGGGGATATGGCAACTTAATGAACATTTCTTTGAATCAGAGTGAAAAATGCATTTGTCAATTCAAGTGCACAAAGAATCATCTGCTCTGAGAGAGAGAGCACTGTATGTATTTTTCTTGCCATTATCTGCCACACTTTTCCCCAAACTGAAGAGATTTGAATGCCCTTCTTTCCCTCCCTCCCTCAAAAAATCCCTTCCATTTTCATTTCATTTATTCCAAAACTGTACAGAGCAGTTCTGTTTAAGGTTTTTTTTTTCAGATCATTTACAAACAACAGGTAGACCCCAGTTTATAGGAAGCCAATTTATTACCCTAAAATATAGAGGTTATTTTAATTATTCTAATCATGCCGTTAAACTCTTCTACTTTTACCTACGTTTAATCAGTCTGTATTTTTTCCCTGTGTTCTGTGCTTCTCTCATCCCCAAAACTGTGATGAACCCTTAGCATATATTTAATACCGAAGTTCTCACTGTTTTTTCCATACATTCATATCACTTTCTTTAATTGGTGAGCGACCAGATAAATAGCGTAGTTAATAAACTCAGCATGGGAAATCAGATTCTGTAAACTTGCCAAAAGAGTGATTATTTTTTTCCTCCCCCTTTGGAGGCCAGCTCTGTTTTTCTCAACAGGAGATTCTGTTGTAATTAAAGCAGAGAAAACTGGACAGCAGCAGAAACATCTGACTTGTGGCTCCTAAAAGCACCATTTTTGTAGTGTGTACCACCCCCCAGTGGGCAAAAACTCTGTAGTAAACCCACAGCAAGCTTTAATCTTCAAAAATAAAGCTTATACATTTCACAGCAAGAACAGAGATCAAGATGTGTTTCTGGGTTGTTTTTCTTTTTCATCTCCCCTCTGTAACCCATACCTTAACGTTGAAAAATCCTGTGTAGGCAATGGTGACTAATCAAAGCAATTGCCAGAGTTTGCAAACTTTGCATTACAATTATTTGAAGTGGCTTCAGTTGGTAGATGGCCATCTTTGTCTAGCCTTGGAGCAGGAAACATTTATGCTAATGGCTAGTATTTCTGAAGCTTTTACTATCACTTCAAAGCACGAGAGCACACATAAGAATTAATCTATGATTGCTTAACATTTATTTTTAATAAGTGACCAAAAAAAACCTACTTAGGGCAGGCATCCTGAAAAGCATGCACATATTACATCACCACACAGTAAGATCTTCCTATTATTACCTATCAGAATTTACACAGTCTTACAGCTTCACTCTACTCAAAGTATTGTGTTATATTTCAAGAAGGAAATTTGGTAATCAGGAAAAAGATAACACAGTATTTTGGGATTAAAAAAAATATATATTGAGTTTTATGCAGTATCTGAGGGTTTTTTTTTTTTTTTTTTAAATATGCTTAACCTTTTGTTTCATTTCAACTTCAGTGCTAGGAGCTCTGTAGCAGGTACAATTCCACTTAAATTTGTCAAGAGAAAAGACAGATTTTTACCTTGAAACAATGGCAGCATTTGTTCTCTTTTTTTTTGTTTGTTTTGTTTTGGTTTTTGTTTATTTGTCTGGTTTGAGTATGGACCAAGTTACTTCATCAGCAACTCTCAAAAGACAAAGCCAGAGCTGGCTATGCTCAAAGAGCACTAAAACAAAAAACTTGCACCCCCTAATCCCCTGAAGTGCCTTTTTTTTTTAAAAAAAAAAAAAAGCTTAAGTAATCCATGTGCAACCTTCATTGTAGCAAGCAAAACAACCAAGTATAGAGTATGAAACATCTTTTCAACCCAATAATTTAAAAAGAGAGAAGATTTAAAAAAAAAAAAAAAAACTTCAGGAAATAAGTTGAAGAATTCTCAGTTCATCTGCATTCTTCTACAGCAAATACTGACTCTACTCATTTTTATGCTGTACAAGAAAGGCATAAAGTTAAGCTTTTACTCACAATCCATTTCTAATTAAGAGTAAATTGGGAGGGGGGGCAGGGAACACATCAAATTTTTCATTTTTGTTTTAAAGACACAAAATTACAAAGGGCAAAAGCAATATTACATTCAGTTACTACCCAGAAAGAGCGTAAAGAAAAATAATCAAAATAGAGCGTTCCACAAGTGAAAATGAAATCTTTTTCTGAGGGGAAAAAAGAGCCAAATTCCAGCAGCAGCAGCACAGAGGCACCCTAATCTGAAAAGCTCATAGCACTTTTAACAAAAACCTCTACATTCTTTAGCCCTCATAAAGACAGTTTGAGGGCCTTCTGCTTGCCTAACACTTAACAAAAGCTTGGGGCACCTTCCTGAAATATGATGATCGTGGAAATTTCAGCTTCTAGACAGGGTGCTTAGAAAGCATTCTGCTGTCACTATCGACTAGCCCCAAGTAATACGCTTAAGAAAACAAAGCATCTGCCTTGTTTTAAGTACAGTTTAGTGCTGGGGACCTGCTTGAGAAACTCTGTGAAGCGCTCTGTGAAGAGGAACTGTGACCTTTGTGAACTGGATGGGCAGTGAATACAGTAGATACTTTAGTATATTAGAAGATTATAAACACATTTTTGAATTTCTGATGCCTTTCGGATTCTAAAAAATGTGGACATAATACTGCAATAAAATTATTTTTTATAATAAAGTACACTGATTAAACACAGTTAGGATGCTTATGAAATATAGATTTTCTAATATTAATTTAATTCCAAAAGTTATTCTTGTCATTTATAACCTAGAAATATTGGCTGACAAATTTTCTCCCTTCCCCTTGTTAGTTTGAGTGATAGGTAGATACAAGCCAGTGTTTTTCACAGCTGCCATAATTCCTGTCAGAGAACACAGAGATATATTAGAAATTCAAATAAGCTTTATGGGGCCTAAACTCGGGCAGCTCTTCATTTTCCTCATTTTGTTATCATATCTTGGAAAGAAAAGATCTTTTTAGCACCATTTGCAGAAAAATTTTGGCTTTCCCAATGCGCTAACACTCCTTGTCGTTGCTGCTTATGCACTGGACAGCTGGCTCCCATATGTTATAATAAATGCTAAGGTCTTCTGCAGTTCATTTTTCTTGGATAGTGCAAATTACCTTGAACATTTTTTAAAAAACGTGCCCCTGCTTAGCTATGCTACAGCGATAAGAACAGGTCTTGCGTGTTGCCCATCTGCGGTGCTTGCTTGCACAGTGTCCCAGGAAAAGTAATTTAACCGTGCAGTTCAGCAAACCCCATGAAAATAGTCAACTCAGAGTAAAGATAAGCACAAAAGCTGATGCTCAGTTGCTCACACATTACTGCTGTTAAGAGAAAAAAAAACACTTTTACATTCAAAAATGAACTTCAACACCTACTTTCTAAAACTTATCTTTTTCTGCTCTGTTCAGAATTAATGGGTCCTTTCAAAACCACATATCCATGAAGCTTCTCAGTTCGATGTTGTGGAAACCTGGACACAGTGTCTGGACCCAGTGGGGGTCACTTTCCTTTTCATCCTGTGGGATCAACTATAATGACTTGGTGTCAGGGAATATGCAGAGACAGCTCCAGAGGAGGAAAGTTGGAGCACGGCAGCAGGATTCCCTTCTTCTCTGTAGACAGATCACTGCAGCCTTTGATATGCAAAAACACTGTTTTCAGCTATGGGCCCAGATAAAATGTGCAATATATCAAACAATCAAAACCTCAAGAAAACTCTTCTTTTTAGAAAGAGAGTGGGGGGTATGGACTTAATCCACATTTTTGAAACAGTGTCATCTTCTCCAAAGAGACCTGCTTTTATTTTTCTTTCTTGTTTTCACATAATTTTGAGAGAAGGGATTAAAAAAAAATCCAGGAACTTAATGAGCTTTAGTGCTTTCATTTTAATCCTACCTTTCCACTAATACAATACTGGCAATAAATGAAGGGTTGCCTGTGAAACAGAGTAAAGAGGAAACAGTTTGTAATCTCAGAAAGTAAAACAAATGCATTTGATTTCTTGAGTGTAAGATGGATGCATATGAGAGCTTCTGTTTTGCTTAGAACATTTTTTACAGTCTACTTCTAAAAGCTTTAAAAGTTCTGAAGAAGAGCAATTTAATGGATTCTTTTAAATAAATTCTTAAAAGTTTTTGTAGCATTCAAAAGCCTATTTAACAGCCAATTTATATTCCTACTCCACAGCGTGTTTCCAGAAAATACCCTCCTTTACAACTTAAAAGAAGTTCCAAAGAGATACCTCTTTTTAAATGTTTTAGGAGTGGATTCTGGACTTTTTTTTTCCATAACATTTTAGTAATGGGACTTTTTTTATTTAATGGTTACCTTTCTTTTACCAAAAAAATGAAAATAATTTGCATTTATGTCACAATAATTTTGTGCCAGTTTTGTATCACTCCAATTGCTGTAGGAGTATTACAGATCTACCCAACCAGGAGTTCATGCTGCTTGCTTGAAATAGCAAAAGACCATTTTAAAACAGAGACTGTGTTTAAGTCAGTACTTTATGATGGTCTGGAAGCAACTCTCTAGTTGTGCTCGTATTATAGTAGCTAAACAAGTACAAATGAGTATGCAATTTCTTTATAGCATTTTAATTCTATCGATCATGCTTAGTTTATTGGACTACACAATTATGAGAGGAAGAAACAAATGTTAAGGCTTTTTTATGTCAGGTTCAACCTTTTCTGTTTCAGACAAGATACGACTCACATGCTCTTAAGGAGCATACACTTGGTACCTCATTGGATGCCTCTTCGCAATAGTGATATGAAATATTCTATATTAAAATGCACCTTGGAAAGGAGGGAGAAAGGAGAAGATAGCAAAAGTGCAACAACACGAGACTCGACAGCATAACATGCACTACCAAACAGCTGTTTTGCTGAATTACCAATACTTGTAGAAAAAAAAAGCGCTAGTTATATGTAATAAGCATAGCTCAGTTTATATAAGGATGCAACACAGAGCGAGTACTCATGTCTACCAGGTATTAATTGCATTTTCTTTTTTTTTTTTTTTTTTTTACCTTCACAGGAAAATCACAATTCAAGAGAAGCTTTAGAAGCAGAGCTTTCTTGGAAATAATATACGTGTTTCTTATGAAGAAAACCATCTGAATTTAAAAAAACATTTCTACAGTAAAATAACTTGCATTCTTTTGCAAGGAGGAAATTCTTTCTGCTTTAGAAATTCTGAAGAAGTATCAAAAAGAGAAAGTTGGAAAACTGTTCTTTTAAGAAGGTGTGGATATATCAGGATGTAGCTATTGTACAAACTTTATACTTGGATAATTTTGGACAGAAAAAACACCCTGTTCCTGATCTCCTAAAGAGGCTACCATCATTCAAGCCTCAGCATAATGAATAGTTTCCATTATGTGGAGCTGAAATTACCACCTCTGACTACTACACTACAGAGAAGAGTTTGTGAGAAGTACAAAGAAAGTTATTCCCGTTAAAAGCATTAAACCAAACAAAAGAGTCTCTTCATTCACAGACCTTATATGAAGACAAAAACAGAAGTCTCATTGCGGCCCAGTGACAGGAAGTTGAAGCTTTTCTGCTCCATGGCCTGGTGTGCTTATGTACCATGGTAAATCTTTGCTGGAATGTTCACTGAACATAGTGCCAGGAGGCTGGAAACAAACCTACACCAGCGAGGATCCTTTGAGTAAAGAGAGTCAAGAAGACACAACTGCATGGAATAAACCACACAAAAGTGACTCACGGGGAAAGAAATTTCACTTATTGGATATCCTCAAGCACAACATTTACTCATACTTTTAAATACGGTAGGATCAATATTAATTTATTTTCCTTTTCATGCCTCAGAGAATAAAGTTCAATTAATAAGTGAACCCACAAGACAGGTCATAACATCACATAATGTACAGGTCATCTTACCGAAGTTCTCACAGCCATAATTATGATAGTAATTGAATTATGTTGTCTTAAAAGCTACAAAAATGCTAATTACTTGAGCTGAATGTACAAACACAGTACCAAAGCACAGTCTAATTTCAGTCTCAGGAGTTAATTCTTATTATTCTACCTTGCACAGTTTGAACTAATAAGATGTGAAAGTATGGTTAAACCTGTCAAATAGTCTCTTAAGAGTACTGCTTAGTAAGAAGAGTTTTGAGAATGACAAATATTTAAATAGGAATTTCAGCATGTAATGAAGTATTCCATGCAGTCAACTAAAAAGCCATAGCTCTAATAGCGATGCCAACTTTGAAGTTACCAACTGTTTCCTCGCCTTCCTGAATATTCCAGTTTCAGAAACAAGACTGAAAGCTCTAGCATATGTGAAATAACCAAGGAGACCCTGAGCTCTCAAAACCTCTAAGACGCTTTATCTGGTCTGTGTTCTTTTGTTTGTATTCTCTGCTTAGTAACTAATTACCCTTAGGACTCTTCTGAACCTACCACAGTGCTTCTGGGCTCAGGAAGGGTTTTATGGCTCACATAGATAGTTGGCTGTCTTGGGAATTATTTTTTACATTTCAGATGTAGAATGGTTCACTTGGACTTCGCCTTTAGCTCTGTACTCACTCCATTCTCAGAAAATCCACAACATGATTTTAAATTGACATCTGAGAACAAAGATCATCTCTAGACATGAAATGTGGGGCTCTTTAGATAGAAAGTGCCTTCTCGATTAAATAGACCAACTCTCAGATCAGACACAGTCGACTATATTGTTTAAAATTATTTCACATTACAGCATAATCTGTAAATCCAATTGCGTTAGTACAGGCAGAAGTACAGTTACTGATGTAAGAAAAAAAGCATGATGTGTTTACACGCTTGAATTTTAGCTTCATGTGTTTCACCTGTCTTCTGTAATTTTGAATTGTCATTGCAGTTTCTGTAATAATGATCTGGATAATTTTGTTTGGTTTTTTAGATTGTTGAAGATCAGAACTGTATACAAATCTCATCATTCCTGACCATGATTAGTGTAACCTGGAACATCTTCCTAATTTGGACTAAAATAGGGCTGTTACTTGACATGGCACCTTATTCTGTCAGTGCCAAACCCTGCCCTTCAGTTTGTCGCTGTGATGTGGGTTTCATATATTGTAATGATCGCGATTTGACATCTATTCCTACAGGAATCCCAGAGGATGCTACTACCCTCTTCCTTCAGAACAATCAAATAAATAATGCTGGGATTCCTTCAGAACTGAAGAACTTGCTTAGGGTGGAAAGAATATATTTATATCACAACAGCTTAGATGAATTCCCTACCAACCTCCCTAAGTATGTTAAAGAACTGCATTTGCAGGAAAATAATATAAGGACCATTACTTATGATTCACTTTCCAAAATTCCTTATTTGGAAGAACTGCATTTGGATGATAATTCAGTTTCCGCTGTTAGCATCGAAGATGGAGCTTTCCGGGACAACATATATCTCCGACTTCTTTTTCTCTCTCGAAATCACCTTAGCACCATTCCCTGGGGTTTGCCTAAAACCATAGAAGAGCTACGCTTGGATGATAATCGTATTTCCACAATTTCAGAGCTGTCCCTTCAAGACCTTACAAATCTGAAACGCCTCGTTTTAGATGGAAATCTTTTAAATAATCATGGATTAGGAGACAAAGTCTTCATGAATTTAGTCAATCTTACAGAACTGTCATTGGTCCGCAATTCCCTTACAGCCGCACCAGTAAATTTACCCGGAACAAATCTAAGAAAGCTTTATCTGCAAGAAAACCACATAAATCGCGTGCCACCTAATGCCTTCTCTTATCTAAGGCAATTGTATCGATTAGATATGTCCAATAACAACCTCAGCAATTTACCTCAGGGTGTCTTTGACGATCTGGACAACATCACTCAGTTGTTTCTCCGCAACAACCCATGGCACTGTGGGTGCAAAATGAAATGGGTTCGTGACTGGCTGCAGTCACTGCCTTTAAAGGTTAACGTACGCGGACTGATGTGTCAGGCACCAGAAAAAGTACGTGGAATGGCTATCAAAGACCTCAACGCTGAACTCTTTGATTGTAAGGACGACAGTATAATAAGCACCATCCAAATCACTACCGCAGTACCAAACACGCTCTATCCGGCCCAAGGACACTGGCCGCTTTCTGTGACCAAACAGCCAGACATAAAAACTCCCAATCTTAATAAGAACTACAGAACCACAGCGAGCCCAGTACACAAAATCATTACAATATTTGTGAAATCTGTAAGTACGGAGACTATTCATATCTCTTGGAAGGTTGCACTACCAATGACAGCATTAAGGCTGAGCTGGCTCAAGATGGGTCATAGCCCTGCCTTTGGATCTATAACTGAAACCATAGTTACAGGGGACAGAAGTGACTACTTGCTCACAGCCCTGGAACCGGAATCGCCGTACCGGGTATGTATGGTTCCGATGGAGACCAGCAACACCTACCTATCAGATGAAACTCCTGAATGCATCGAGACCGAAACAGCGCCCCTTAAAATGTACAATCCTACAACCACCCTGAACCGAGAGCAAGAGAAAGAACCTTACAAAAACTCCACTTTACCTCTGGCCGCCATCATCGGCGGTGCGGTGGCCCTGGTGGCCATCGCGCTGCTGGCACTGGTGTGCTGGTACGTGCACAGGAACGGATCCCTGTTCCCGTGGAACTGTGCGTACAGCAAGGGCCGCAGGAGAAAGGACGACTACGCGGAAGCGGGGACTAAGAAGGATAACTCCATCCTGGAAATCAGGGAGACTTCTTTTCAGATGATACCCATCAACAGTGACCAGGTGTCCAAGGAGGAGTTTGTAATACACACCATATTCCCGCCTAATGGAATGAATCTGTACAAGAACAGCCACAGTGAAAGCAGTAGTAACAGGAGCTACAGGGACAGTGGTATTCCAGATTCAGATCATTCACACTCATGATACTGAAGTAAATGAAAGACTGATGTGATTTTTTTAAACAGGAAAAGACTGACTTTAAGGGTTACTGTTCTACTGCAAAACACTGGATTAGAGAACTGACAAAGCAATGTACTGTACATTTGCCATATAATTTATATTTAAGAACTTTTTATTAAAAGTTTCAAATTTCAGGCTACTGCTGCGATTAATGTAGTGGGGATACCTGACCACAATTCTATATTTTAGTATTTTTTAGTAATTTGTACTGTATTTTCCTTGCTAATATTGAAGTTACAGACCATTTAACTTTTGTGTTCTACTGAGTAAGATGACTTGTTGACTGTGAAAGTGAATTTTCTTGCCGTGTTGAGCAGTCAGAACATTCATCCAAGATCCTTGTAAGTGTAAGCACAGGCCGTTTTTCACTTTGGTAATAATAAAATAACATTAAACCTGGAAAACCAAGAAGATGAAGAAGTGGTTGCAAAAACTCAGAGACTATAATGTTGGGTCTATTAAAGCTGTAAACCACAATATTCAATAAACAAAAGTGTGTGTAGTAATGGGCAATATCAGCTGTCTGGATATATCCATTCTATAGTAGTGAGATCCAGTTTAAAAGATAATCATCAAGCCAGTTATATGCATGAGACAAGATATTGATGAGTGAAAAAAGAAACTAGAAACACACTAGGTTCCCACAAACTAAGAGGGTAGATACAGTTCAGGCTTAGATTTCCGGTTACCAAACCCAGGTGTCTGCTTATTGTAGAAAAAAACAATGCAGGATGATCCCAGGCCTTTGGGAGGCAAGGACAGGAGGACTAACAAGGAAAACACTCGAAAAGAGCTGGGAACAGGAGAAGTATAGCAAACACATAAGGAAAAAAAATGAGGACAGAGACAGGCAATACAGTCAAGATCCCAAAAGAATTTAGTCCTGAAAGTAATCGGTATAAATTCTAACTGTGGAAATACAGCAGTATTTTAAGGCACACGTACTCAAACGCAGTACACACATGCTTATTAAAAGTGCTATCATTACAGTCAGGAATACTGCCCATTACTGTCACAATTTTCCAGAAATAAATCTGTAAGGTAAAACGTTTCTTTCTGGCTTCCTACTGAACTATGAGCTACTCTTGTTTAAACTCCAAGCCACTTTGTTGCCATCATCATTTATTTCTTCACCTAGAAACCAAAGTGCTTTGTACGCCCTTTGGCCAGTCTTGTATGTGCCTTGATCCAACGCTATGTGTATCCAGCTTGCTTATTTTTTTTTTTTTAAGGAAAAAGAAAAAATAAAACACCCCCTTTTTCATACCTAAGTTAAATATGAAAAATATTGGTCTTATTCATGAATAAAGTTGAAAAAAATAGTACAGAATAATGTGTTTTGCTTTCCCTGATGTGCACTAATGCAGCTAGGGTATTAAACATGTGGGCCAGGCACCTGCAGTACACCAAGAGGAAATCTGCTCCAGAGCTATGGCTTTCCACGCCGTCAGCTTTGCCTATTTCTTTTTTATGCTTTCAGGTTTTTCTTTTTTAATTGCAATTATTTACTGCACAAATAAGTTGTCACAACTTCGAAGTGTATCAACAACGAAAGGGAGCAAAGCTATGGAGTTACAACTGGCAGATATAACGGAGTCTTTCAACTACGGCAAGAAAAAGAGTGATCTACAAATACTTAATATCTTGGACTACACTTCTGACAGACAAAGAATGTATACACAGTGCAATTCAACTTCTTTTAAACGAATTTTAGTAATGCCTGGGCTGTCCATTTCCACAAAAGTAGCATGGAATGTAAGACAAAAAAAAAGGGAGTTACAAATACTGAGATCGATGACTTTGACAGGGAAGCGCCCTCCTCCCAGGGAGCCACCCAGCCACGCAGCCTCTGAATTTCCACGCTGACCATTTCTCCCCAAACCTCCCATGTCACGGGACAGCCTCCTCAACCTCCCCTTGCCAAGACTGCGATTCCCAAGCAGTGCAGGAGGGCCAGGCTACACCCCGGAGCAGCTCTGCGCTTTGCCGCTGGCCTCACGTAAACACATCACCTGCAGCTGCAGCGCTGACCAGATTCAGGGCATCGAAAGCAACAGGGGGCACCTCACTAAATGGTTATGTGCACACTTCTGTGAATACACTAAGCAAGACTATTTTACTGTGTTTTTCCCTCAAAAATCGAATCTAGAGAGCAGTGAGAAAGCCAAGAAGAAGCCTGTGGAGCCTCATTATGTTCTTCTGCAAAAAGCTTCCTGCACAGTTAAGAGGAATGAAAGCCAACACAAACGGAGGAGACAGACTGGTTTTTCTTCACATAAACCAGCACAGAGGGAAACTTCTTTGTGAGATCCGGTCTATGGCAGGGTCATTGGCAATAGAGCCTTCTTTTGCCATCAGCCCTCCAATAGCAAAAGTAAACTGGTCTTGCTGCATTATCAAACTTTGGGGAGGATTTCACAGAAAATTGACTCCAAATTTCTGTTGTGGAAAGGGCAAAGGAAAACTCCGTGATTATCACCCCAAGGTAGCCTAGTAATGGTGCATCAGAGGATTCCAGTGAGGTGGTTGTATGGGCTATAAAATTTCCCATTTGGGAAAAGGAAATTTGAGTGTGAATCTTAAGTACAGGAACATTTTCAAGTCACATTTATGTACTATGAGCCAATAGTATGCAAATACAGCATGACTCCAAGCAATTGGCCTAGACATCTTAGGTTTATTTCCACCAAAGGGGTGAAAAACTGCATAAATGGTCCTATCCTCTGTGGAAAACCAGGCAAGGTTTACAGGGAGAGGTGGTATCTTCCTGATCCTGTTGATATCATTGCAAAAAACCTGGCACCTTCACGCATGCAAAATCTTCCTCAGGTTCTACAGCAACTTTTAAAGAACAGGCATTGTATTAAAGTGGCAAGTGGAAGATTACTTCCCAACTAGAGTAAATGCATCTTGTTTTTCTTCTAATATTTACACAAATTTCCATGCCATGTTATATGTCTGTCTCTTCATGACTCTTCTGCTAATCGTGGCACCGCAGCTTTATTAGGCAATGCTCTCCCGCACCGTGCGGAAATCCATTCTTTCAGACAGTGGTTATGTATTTGGACGAATCACACTGAGACAATCACATCGAGCAATTTACTCGCATATATCAAAATAAAATTAATCCACATCAAATTTCTCTGAATCTTCTATTTCCCTGTTATTTCCATGTGCTGTTAAATGCTTAATTTTATATATAAAGGAGTGGATATTTTTCCACCAATATAGCCTAAACATACGTGCAAATTTAATTTAATCAGCATTTTCCATATAAAACTGTTATGCCAAGTACCTCTTACATTCCTTTTTTTATTGACAATCCTTTCCTGAATTGCTCAGTGTGCTGTTTAACCCAAAAGTTGACCCCCCAAAAAACCCAATACTTTGGAAATCATGTTCATTTTGTCTCTAACGTCCATGACTAAAACTGCTTCATTTCTAAGCTCTTGTTTCCTGTCATTTCCTAGCTTTGTACAAGAGCCTGAAATGCAACAACTGCCTTCTTTTCTCATTGCTCCACCAGCATCAAAATATTTTGGTTCTGGGACGGAGCTACCAGGTCTAGCGGTACTCCCCAAGTTAGCTTGTGAGCTGTGTTCTGCCAATGCTGAACAGACTGAATGTAGAGCAGCAAAACCAATAAAAAAAGCAAAACTAATAAAGCCTGACTTCTTAGATAATTTACTAAAGAGCTAACACTAGCACTTGTACATAGAACTCTGTGCTGAAAAAGACAACAATTTTCCAAACTCACCTCAGACAAAGTTGGAAAAGATAGTCAAAGGTGAAGCAGCAAATGCCATTTGCCTGGATTTCATAGAACTATAGAATGGTTGAGATTGGAAGGGACCTCTAGAGATCATCTAGTCCAAACCCCCCGCTCCAGCAGGGACAACCTAGAGCACGTGGCACAGAGTCGCATCCAGGCATGGTTTGAAGATCTGCAAAGTTTGGGTCAGTTTGGGATGAAAGCAGAATGGCACAGAGAGCTCCTATTTTAACAACAGCTTAACATCCCTTGCAAATCCATATAGACACCCCACAATTTAGTGTTTCAGCAGCACCTTAGGAAATTTTTTTTTAAATTAATTGTTTCTTCACAGAGAAGATTTTGGACCACAGTTGTTTTAGAACTTTTTAGACACACATGCATTTGATATTCGTTCAAGAGCCTTTTGAACAAATCGTGTTCTGCTCCCCACCAAATTAAAAGCACTGAGCACATGGATCCCAATAAAACAGCAAGAAAGCCTCTAGTTCAGAGCAAGGATCACAGGCATCTGCCACCAGGCACAACAGGCCCCTGCTCGCGTTAACGCTGTGGTTAAACCCTCACTATGGATCATTCCATCCATACTATGGAGCACCAAAGCACCTCAACAAAATTGGTTACAAATATAGAAAGAGCAAGTGCAAAACCTTTGTGACCCTTTGGGTTTTCTCAGAATGAAAATAGGATGGGATCAATGTACAATCCCTTTGACACCATATTGCTACAACACGAGTGGAAAGTACTTTTTTTTTTTTTTTTTTTTACTTAATTGGAACCTGAACTTTATAGCTCAATAGGAGCACTAATAAGTAAGTAGTAAGAAGAAATGTTTTAATAGGGCTAAATTAAGGCAGAAAGATGCATTCCTATACATTGATACTCTGTGCTGAGCAGCCCTCAAGCAATGAAAAAAAAAGAAAAAAAAATCATAGCCAAGTGCTAGCATACGCTCCTACCTTTCAGTTTTCTGAACCTAGGAAGTATCTAGAGACGCAGGTACAGAAGGATTAACTGTTCCAAACTGAGGGATCGCTTAATGCTGTTTAATCATTAAATACGGGAAAGATCACTTAGAGAACTCCAAAGGGGATATATAATGTATAATTTAAGCAAACTAATAAAATATTAATAAGATAGAAATACGCATTCAATTTATGTAATTCCAATTTCCTCCAGTGGTGTTAGCCTCTGATAAATACCTACTATGTAACTAGATTTTTAGGTGAAATTGAGTGCTAAGAGGTGTGTTGGTCTTGAGTTTTATTTTTATTTTATTTTTTATTTTTTTTTAAAGGAACAGAGGCATAAGTCATTTTACTCCAAAGCTTCCAATTTTTGTCAAATATAAAAGTGTATTGGTTGGCACAATTTTAACCTCATGTCTACCCTCTTCAGCACTACTTATGGCAGGCTCTGATGGTTAAGGTAGCACCCCATAAACTTTCCCATCTCTTCTTACAATAATGCTTTACAGGATTTAACTTAAAGTCTTGCTTTTATTAGAAGATTTGCACTAGAGAGTAATTGCCCCAGTTTTCACCATTATAGGATCCTATGTAAAATTCAGGAGGGCAAGGGAGCCCTAGAAAGCCTCTTTACCTTGCACTTCATCGTATGCTGCAGCTCTGCCTGTGTCCCAGGAACGTGGATGCTATCCAAAGGAAGGGGATTTTAAAAGTTGCTTTATAACTATTGCTCCAGAATGATATCCCAAAACTCAGCCTTTACAAGCCCTATAGCGTTTTAAATGTTGGTTATTCTATTACACGCTCACCTCCTATTTAAATTACATTCACGACAGAGAAACGTTTTTTGCATTGCAATCCCCTAATAAGAAACAAATATGAAACTGTCCAATCTGTTTTAATTTCTACCCAGATTTAACAAGAACAACAATGTAGACAGCTGTAGAAACTCGCTTTTGTTGCCTTTTGTTTGTTTACCTGGTTTTAATAATCTTTGCAAGAAAAATTCCAGACATTTATTTTTGAAGCCCCACAGAATACTGCCCATAATGAAAATAAGATCATTAAGAGATAGAAAGCTATATAATGGGAAAGTGCTAACATAGCAGGTAAACACAATTTTAGGACACTAGCTGATTATGCAAAACCTCTGTGCCTAATGTCTTTAAAACAATTATTTTACTGTAACAACTTTTTAGCGGTATGTTAGCCATTCTGTCCACTAAAACCCTTTTTGTTCCTTCTGCTGTGGAGAAAGAAATGACACACAGAAAACAACAGGCAAAATCAGTAGTCCCAGATCTCTGAAATTACCCCAACTTGTGCAACTCATCACTTGATGGCCCAACTAAGAGAAAAGTTGAGCACAGAAAACTGCCACACAAAACGGTGCTACCCACAGAAAACTGTGCTAAACTCTTCTGCAAGAGTTTGCAATTAAGCAATTCAATCTAAGGTAGGCACATCACAGAATGTTTACCCCAGATATCACCATTACCTGAGTTGAGACACACATCATTCTAAAGAAAAAAAAAATCCTAGAAGCTCTCAACATTCCTACTTCCCTCGCGCCCTATGTTTTCACGGAGAATGTCCAAGTAATCGAAAAGCGTCAATTAAACAAAACATTGGGGGACAGATACAACACCACAAAACAACTTATATGCAGCTCTTCGGCCACTGAGGATTGAATAATGTTGAAAGAAGGAACAGCTCTTTGGTTTACCAAGACCTTTCCATGTCAATGAGCCTGTAAGTCTTGTTCATTATTTGCTCACCTGGGATCCAACAGATTTTGAGACTGCTCCGATTAGCCCATTACCCTGGTGCAGACAAAGGCATTAAGAGGAAAATGCAGCCAAACCTGCAACCCAACACAGTAACAGGCACTACCCCAAAATCTGAAATCTATGTTAGACTCTAAAGAAATTCAAAAATGAAACCACAAATTACATAGTTTTCAAGCATGGATATTTGGACTTAATACACAGTTTTATATGTAAAGGAAATGTTAAAGTTTGTCTATCCAAATTCATAGGTGACCCCAGTTATCATCTGCTTTAACCCTGTAGCTGTCAGCCAAACTCCTTGGGCAACTTGGGAACATTTTTCATTTCCTTATCTCAATGCCAACTTACTGCTGCTTGCCTTGCAGCTCCCATTAAGAAGTGTGCACTGCATTCAACCTAGAATATAATTCTGTCTCTGGACAGAAAACATAACACATCCTTTTTTTTTTTGTGGTAAAACTGAATGTTTTGCATATTTTGATTAAGGTCTTTATAAATAGAAGTATAAGTAGTACACACATTTCCACCCTGCAGCCCAGTTCTAAGACACACAGGCTATATATATATATATATCACTAATGCTGTAGCAATTAAAACTTACAACCTAATATAAAATTCAGTGTCGTCTTAATTTCCCTGTGTTGTCAACCACTAACTTGATTAGTATTTGTATCATACTAAAACACAATAAAAACACAAAGAAAAGGTTTGCCAATTTAGCTTTTAGAGTACTAAAGAAAAAGGAAAGGAAGAGATGCATTAATCTAAGATGTGAACTGGGGGGGAAAATAAAAGCATGCCACAGTATGCTACAGACTGACAAATCCGTTTCACAAAACTATCCATACTGGCAAAGCAAGAAGTACGAGGCTGCTCACACAAGTAATGCATCTGATTCCCAAAACAACAACATCATGTGGAGAAGGGAATCTGTTTTTTTGATATGGATGTAATAGTTATTCCAAGTCCCACGGAAAGATCCCAGTTTGATAAAAGTGAGGATGGCTCCAGCTCCGCACGGCCTTTCCCAAGCACTGCACTCTGCTCTGAGTTTATGTCCGGCAAAAGCAGCACGGGAGCCCGACAGCGAAAGCGGCTCCGCGTTCCAGCCTGGGGGCTTCTTCAAAATGGGCTCAGCTCTCGGCAAGCTGCTGCCATCAGCACATTTTTAACAGGAAATTCACTCTTTTTTTTTTTTTTTTAATCATTTCTGAGCAAGAATCGCACAATTCCGAACAATCAGAACACACTCACCTTCGCATTGAATAATGTTGGATATAAACTAAAAAAAAATATTTATCAAAAGTACCGTTGCCTGTCCTTATGCTAATAAAGACTAATCCTTTAATATAATCACTCAAATCAATTTAGACACAGGTAGCAGGTTGAATGCTCCAGCCATATCCTTGCGCTGACAAAATCCCTTTTGGGATTATGTAAAACTTCTGCAGCAACTGAGTGAGGCAAAGATACCAGTGGCAAAATACTTTGCAAGGGGAGATTACTGGCAAGTATGGCAGGCTCTTCAGGAAAAAAAAAATCTTATTCTGCTTTGTTTATTAGCTACAGTAAGATACTGTGTGAAACGCATATGCAACAGGTTTTGTTCCACCTTTTAAATCTGAGTATTTATTACTACTATTTAAATCAAAAGCATAAGTGGAGGGGGTGGGGTGGGGTGTTTATCCCCTGCAAGGAAATAATCCCCTGTACCTGCAGTCATCGGCCCCGCGTGTGGCCAACCCAGAGCTGCGTTTGCCGTTTCCTCTGCGAGGAACAGGCCAGGGATCATTTTTAGCTGCGTTTGCATTTGTAGGAAGCTGCCTCTGAAGTCTCTGATGTGGCTCAATCAGAAAAGCAAGATTAGAGACCAGAATTTAAGAATATTGCAAATATCTACAGTTTCTAAATGCTCTGAATTGAAAAGAAGAAATCTGTGACCCACAAGAAGAACCCCCTGGGCCTACACCGATGGGCCCCCTCAGCACAGGCCTTGCAGAGCAAATGAAAAATTGCCAGTGTTTCCTCAAAACACAACAGGGCAGCAGCTGATTGCTACACTTCTACTCCAAAGCAGGCCAAAACCTTTGCTCTTCTATTCACTTGTGGCCTAACCCACATTAGATTGTTTCTAGTTGTAAAAGAAACACTCACAACCTATTACTTGGTATAACATGCTGATAATGCAGATTCTTTGAATCCTGCGAGACGCTGTGTTTTTTGCTGTGGAATTGACCATTTGGCAGCAGTAATCACTGGGCTCGCCTAGAAACAACATTTCCTATACAGCGACAGGCAATGATAACCCAGGAAGCACAGAAATGCACTATGATCCCAAAGACCAGAGATCCATGGAGCAGAGGAGAACCGGAGGGGCTGGAGGAAGTTTTCAACCGGTTGAAAACTTGGGTCTCCTTGAAGCTGAACTTCTACATTTGTTTTTTTTTTTCTTTTTTTTTTTTAAGGAAGCCCTTCAAAGTACATGACACATGGAAAACATTGCCATTAACTACTT
This sequence comes from Tinamus guttatus, assembly GCF_000705375.1. The sequence continues at coordinate 781,937 of NW_010576792.1, read as the reverse complement.
ATATGCAGAATATGCCTCTCCAATATGGAAACCCATGCAGGCACCTACCACAGCTTCTGTTTCACACTGCTAAATTAGTGACGTTCACGTATCTGTTTAATACTGATTTACTAAACTAAATCTTTTTCTTTTCTCCCCTTCTCTATGCAGGGTTATAGGACTGTCTAGTATCACAATAAGACGAAACTGCAGATGTTCAACTCATCATTTTTCAGCCACAGGTGCTTTGGTCAACAATCAAAAGTAAGCGAAAGGGCTACCTCATCTCCTATGTAATGTTGTTCTGGAATGAGGGCTAGTGGAAGAGATAAAACAGAAGGAACTCCTTCCTAAGGGTGACATCACTGTGTTGCTCTGTAATCCACTTGAGAAGCCAAAAGCAAAGGCTTTGGAGAGCTGCTATCATCTTCCCTCTGCAAACTACTTTGCGCTCTTCCCCCTGCTTTGCCTTTTAGGGGCCTGCGTTCAGGTATCTTGTGGCTATTGTCCTTATGGAGACTTTCACAAACTTCACCGAGTCAAAAAACCAGCCACTTCTGTTAGTTTAAAAACTAAAAGATCCAGGCAAAGTCTTCTATTCCCCACTCTCGCCCGAAGAAATATGTGCAACATTTCTAATTAAGGCACAGAAATTCTGCTGACCTATAAAGAAAGCGCTGCTGGTTTAACACAAGAGAAGCCATTCTCCTGCAAAATAGACACAAAAAAATGGAAAGGCCCAAGATAAGCAATCTCTCCACAAACACTGTTTCAAAAGGTAAGATCATTAAATGACCGCACTTAAAGCTATTGACATTTTTTGCCTCCCCTCTGCTCATTTAAAAACTTTTTTAACATCACAGACTAAAAGTCCCACAAACACTATGGTAAATTTTAAAAGGTAATTCCCTTTCAAAGGGCTGAGAGTGGGCCAAGGATGGCAGAAAGGTTTATTTTAGCTGAGCTAATCTGATGCAGGGTCACTGACTCACAGGTGTTCAAGGAAGTCTAGCTTGCCCATGTATCCACACAGAAGTATATCTTAAAGGAGGACAGATCAGCCTATACATTATGTTTGCTTTTAGGATACTCTTCCCTAGAAGCTGTGTTCTTTCTTTCAAACTGTTTAAAGCAAGCTCCCAAATCGCTGGTCTTACTGGGCACAAGTTTCTGAAGAGAAGCTCCTGCTAACACTTGCTCTAACTAATTAACGCGCATGGTCCCCACAGGGAAGCACCAAACGAGTCTTCTTCCAAGACAGGGAGCCATACAAACACCACGTCTGGGGAGCTACTGGTAGCTACATCTGTAGTGGAAAACACGCCGAGATTACACAGCGGTGGGGCTAAACAGGCCTCCCTCCATCTTATGCTATTGAGCAGCAAGATGAATTATCAGATGCCTCCCCAGAGGTAAGATCATCTGTTCCCACCACTCATGCTAGAAGGCTTTGCTAGAAGCTCACACTTCCAAGGTTTAGAAAATATTTCATCTTCCAGCCTAAATATATTCTATATTTATTCCCATTTCTTTTTGGGTCAAAACCATCCTTTGGCTTAAATAACTCAATGCTGCTCTTCTGTGTACTTACAGAGAGCACTTACATCTCCTCTCAGACTTTGCTTTGCTGGGCTGAAAAGGTCAAGCTCTTTCAAACTACTCATAAAAAGCCTTACTGATCCTTCAATCATCATCCTAATTGCCCTTCCTTGACCTAGGACAGTTTAAACTCATCTTTCTAAAAAAGAGGAGGTGACCTTCATCCTTTGCTCTTTCCAAATCACAAGATTGAGTTCACAGGGGAATTTAATACCACCAGTCCTTAAGGACAGCCCTTGAGTGCATTCCCCTGAAACCAATTAAGGCCAGAGTAAAGCAGTTCCTTTCATAAAATTATTTAATCCAATCCATCCCTACATTGAAAATAACTCTCAGTATTGGAATCAGTGAACTTTTCTGCTAATGAAAATACTAAATAGGCACACGCTGATTCTTGAGGAACTCCAGCAAAATCTTAATATGAACAAGTATAACAGGCAAAAAAAAAAAAAAAAGACCTCTGTGATGCAATATGAGAAATCAGTGTTGAAAGGCTGCAAAATTTAAGCTATTTCAAATGTCTTTTAAATACTTCTTTTAAGATAGAAGATTACTATGATGCCATCGCACTGTATATGATTACCTCAACTATTTTGAGAATTTGTGCTAGCCATTCACCCAAAAGAAGAACAGAAAGAGATTATTTGACACATACAGACAGGGAACCCAGCAACTGCCTTTACCCAAGCTGTCACGAAAAGAAAGTCATCGTCAACTTCGAGTTTTCCCAAGGAGTCCTCAAATAATAGTGAAACAAGCCACCAAATAGGATGTGGCAGTGCTCCTATAATCCATGGTAAGATGCTCCTTAGCATTACAAAACAGCTTGCAAAGCACAGATCACATGCTATACTGCAATTAACTCGTTCATTATATAATACTTTTTCCTTATAGAAAAGTATTATATAATGAACAACTCTTTAATTAATTCCTTAAGCATACATTTCTTCAACAGATTAAACTTTAATTAAAATTAAAAACACCTGATAGCATCACCTTATCAGGTTACAGATGCAATTCTCAAAATTTGGGATGATGATATAGCAACCACATTAAAGGGAAATGCATTAGGAAAATTAATGTGATTTGCATTTACGCTTATGTAGTCTGTCTCCTCTTTCCGTAATACTTATTCTTGCTTTGTTTCAATCTTTAATTTCACAAAAAGCCTTGGTCTTTGCTCTGGGCATGTCTCTGTCAGCTGCAGACAACTGCTGAAGCACAAACTTGTATTTCATCAGTTACTGCTTAATTATAACCTTATTTAAAAGAAGTTAAATAAAAATAGGCCATTTAATTACTGTGAGACATAAAAAAGGCAGAAAGTTCCTTGTAGCTCAAACTGCTGCTCTTCAAGATTTATCATATGTGCATTTTACCTTTTCTTATTTGTATTTCAGCTTATTTGTATTCCATTCTCTACATAGCTTTTTAGTCAGCAATTCTGCAAACACATCCACATTCACCTTCATGTAACTTTAGTGTTGCTAAGTGAGTACCAGGGCCCTTCTGCCTGGGAACAAGGTCCCGCAGGGCAGGGACACCACCACACGCCTCCCATATCCCACCACTGGCTGTATCTGGCATTCAAAGCCCAAGACGAGCGCGGCGCCCACAAGGAATCGTCCCAACGACATGTTGAGACACACCAAATTCTGAAGCTTGAGATCTGACCCCTATAGAAACGCAATGGAAGTTCTCCCAGGTTGTGAGCCGGCTCTCGAGTTATGGTATGGCACATATGAACCAGACCAACACAGCAGGCTCGCCTGTCGGGTAACCACGTGCTTGCCTCCCCTTGGGGAGTTTCTGACCACGCTTAGAAGCCTCTTGGAATAAAATTCTCCCTATATATGTATGTGTGTGTATATTTATTTATTTAATTATAAGAAAGCATTTTAAAGGAAAACTATTTTAGAAAATTCTACGCACACATGTACCTCAGCTACCAGTTTATTTTCCTCTGCTAATCAGAGGAATCTGGCTAAATCTAGCCAGATCTAACTCAGTCAGCAATCCAGCTAAATAAGTGCTCAGAATTTATTCTCTGATTCTAGGGCAGCTGCGTGTCCAAGGTGAGAGTGTAACCTCCCTCTCTCACATATTCCTTTTTAAACCTACCACAGTACTCAAAAGCAGGCAGGACTTAACCAGTACTAGCATTATTCCATAACAATAAAACAGCAAGAAAAGGTTTATTTTGATCCATTCTTTCTAATTCCAGACTTTTCTCTTTCATACCCATCTAACAAACTGATATGTTTACAATGCAAATGAACAATCAAGTTCACTATTGGGTGCCCAACTTAGTGCAGAGTCATCTCAGTCCTTCCAACCGAGCTTGTTCAAAGCTATTTACGCTCCGCTGCCTCTGTTCTGGGTTTGGCCATAGACATCTGAATTTAATTTTGGCTTGCCGGTGCACAACAAAATGGACTCAAACCCAGCAATTTCTTTAGGAAGCATTCGCGTGTTTCATTCATGTCTGAAACTACTTTCTGCAAAGCTTATTCATGAATTGTAAAATAAGTATTACTGCTCTATATTATGCAAATAGCAAAATTCCAGCATTGTAGCAGAGCTTGTTAGCCTGTCAATCCTGCAAGGAGACAGACACCTTTTTAGAACATGATTTTTAAAAGTACTCAAGCGTTGCCTTAACTATAATGCTTTTGATACTAATGAAGGATTTACCACCGACTTAAATGCAATGAGATTCAGCCAAGAATGAATGTTTCTGAAAAGCCAACCATTTATCTGTGACTCTGTATGCAAACAACATTGTCACACTTAATAAAAAATCCCTTAAGAGCATTTACATTAACATAAATGCAAGATATCCAAAGGAAGCCATAAAACAGAGTGCCAGAAAGCAAAGATACTAGATAACAGAGATCTTCATTAAAAAAGAAGAAAACATAACATGATGCCTTCCCAAAATGCAACAAATAACCTCACTCAGGTGCTTAACGATTCTGCAACGTCTAAATTCAGAACCTCCACAATACTTCTACATCACTAAGTCAAGCAGATAAGGGCATTTGATATTATGTTATATACCAAAATTCCTTTATAAAAGATGTGATTATGAACACATCTATTGCAGTCTTTTCCACTGGCTCAAATATATTAGCTTTAGTTACACTAAAGATGTTAAGACTAAAGAAATGTTTTTTCTTCGTTTAAATTGATTATATTTTATGAAAATGTATTTTAATATGGTTATGCTTTAATCATTCCAACTGCACTACGCTTTCTTTATAATTTGCATTATACTCCAACACCTTCACATTTTTTTTCAGAACACAGGTTTAACATATATTCATTTTATTGCACTAAAAAAGTGGAAAGAGTTAGCTGTAGCATCTTGGGAAGTACTGACAATATTTGCATGCTGCAGCTGAAAACACCATCACGATGAAGCATCAAGTGTTATTTATATAAAAAATGGATGGAACAGCAATAAGGACAGGGTACATTGCACAGAACTTGCTAAGCCTCTGGTTTCCTCTCATCGTTCACTAATTAAAAATATTCACCTAACTTAGTGTTTCTTTTTCTTTTGTCTATTTTTTTTTAAATCTTATTTAAAGGCAAAGAACTCCCAGCATTTGCTCCACTCTCAGGCTTATGTATCTTGCAAATGGTCACTAGGGCATCAATACCAGCACAGAGACACCAGAGGTACCACAATGAACACTGCTCCAGAGAAGACACTACTGTGTTATATCATTTTCTGAAATATCAACATGAGAAGAGCTCCTTCCTTCCATCTAAACCACACAAGGAAAATGTTTCCTATAAGACACATTGATCCTCAAGTGGAAGTTTTCTGCTGATGGGTTTTGTGGGTATCCAAGATGAGAAAGAAGCTGAGCCAAGTAAATTCAAGACAATCAAGCAATTCCATCATTTACCGGGTTATGGTAATATATGACTTTTCCTTGTACCTAATTATATTTCCAGACTGCACAGGAAATTTGACTTATTCACTCCCAGCAATCTATAATTGGCAATGCTCTCATAATATTCAGCAATACACTAGCAATCCTTCAAAAATGCAGAAAAGGAGCAGAGACTGCATGAAAGATGGGAGGCTGCCAGTTCTTTCACGGAGACGTTGGGGCCGAGCACGCTCGCACACTAATGTAAATCAAGCAGGCACAAGCCACTTTAAACAGGAGCCCTGCAAAGCTTTTTCACTAGCGCATTGTTTATGCTTTTGTCATCTTTTGACTAACTTTATTACATAATGCTGAGAGATTTACTATAATTTGCTGCAGCTCAAATCCTCAAAATAAAATTTAAAAACTTATTTTTCAATAAGCAGATGGCTGCCCACCCTGGGGAAAGCAGCCCAAGTTCATGGACTTGGAAGCGAGTGTCCACACATCAGGGTTTGATGCTTCTAGGGTTTGCCAGCCCAGAAAACAGCCGAGCAAGGACTTTGATGCCCACACACACATCCTGATACATACACAAAAACAAACTGGGAAAATGCCAGAAGCCAAGTTTCTCCTGAAATGCCCTTCCACAACATACCGTGCACAGCATTCCATTCACTGAGGATTTTCTAGCCTTTTTATTTGCGGCTCATTTAGAGGGACCTGTTGGTTTTGTTCTGATTACTTCCAGATTGTGTCAGATTTTCCCATATACAGAAACAACTGGCAGGCTGAATTTGGTCAAATTAATACCCTTCCTCCAGCTGCTTCACAAGTGGCTAGAATAACTCATCTGGATGCAATTGCTACTCTGCTGCATTTTTTTTTCTTTTTTTTTTCCCTAGGCCAAAGAAATTATGTTCCCCATTCAATTTCCATTGAAGTAAAAGGGGCGATTTCCACAGACTTTGATGACATTTGGATAAGGTCCCACGTAAAGAGGAAAAATAAGAACTCTTTGTCTACAGAGGAAAGAGGTTAATCTCTCACCCTTAAAGAATGCACATCAAAGAGCTCCAAAGCTCACAGGATTTTGGTGCACAAGGTCTGATGTACAACCACAGTGGCAAGTATGTTTATAAAAAACAATTATTTTCACCAGCCTTATTTTCGAGCTGCCAGATTATGATGTTCCAGTCACAGTTTAAAATGAAAAATATTTCAGAAACTCCATTTCAGAAAGACTAAGCTCTTTTCAAGAAGATGGCAAGTAATCAGAGATTCATCTTTCAATTAGAAACAAATTTTTAAAAAATACCCACCAATTTCATTTATGAATGCTGTTTTTTTCTCTTTTAATTTTCCTACAACTAAAATAAAGCAAAATATTTTCTGTGTAGGATTTAGTTTTATATCCTCAATTTGCCTCAGAGCATAATAATGTAGGTTCATACATATTTCATACCCAGCTTATTTAGTTAAAGGCGAAGTGTTTAACCATCCCTAGAGAAGAGGGATCCATTAAGAACTTTTCCCAAGGTGGGAGTTACCACTGCCACGCAGAAGGTTTTCAACACACTAATCTTAGGGAGATAGTAATCCCAAAAGGCACTTTGAAAGAAAATAATCATTTATGGGAAAGACCTCTAAAGAAACCTTGCTCCCGAATTCAAATGCAGGTTTTGGCATCTGTGCTAAAGGAACCATTGTAACCCTGAGCCTCAGCGTGCTCCCTAATAGGAGCACAGCCCACGAGGCACCAGCGCAAGGATCACAGGTGGACATCAAAAAAGGTTTTCCTTTGCTCAAGCATCCACAGCAAATGAAAACATTAAGAAGCAAAATGAGAACCCCTCGGTTTTACAGTACTTCTTAGCACACACAAAAATGGCAAGCTCCTAAAGGGAGGTCAACATTTTTCAGAAATGTTAGTTTGATCATGATGGACAAAGAGCAGAACAGTCCTTGGCACGCCATCAGCAAGGAGGCCATTTCATAGCAAATAATACAATTAATCTTAGAGATATGTCTAACAGAGAAAAAAACTAAACTCTATGAAATAGCTCAAGAACACACGTATTTGAGAACTAATTAGTAATAAATTACCCAATTGACATTAAATATATATTAGTAAAAAGACCATATATAGATAGCACATAGAAAATCCTAAAACTTGCCTACTTGCATAGTTTCAGGTTTCTTTAATTCTTTATGATATAACATGAAATAGTATATTAAATGAAGGATCATGGCTAACCAAGGTTGCACTAACAATAATCCTATACATCCTATACCAAGTTGTTTGCTTTCATGTGGCTTGTTCAAATCAGGCCACAGTTAGTAGTTACTGAAAATTATCAAGCATCAGACAGTTACATGATGGTTTCAGTCCTTGATAACAATTTATTTTCATTCTAAGAATTCAGAGACTGACTCTAAGCAAAACTTTTTACCTGCTGTTCTTCTCACTCCGTGAGAATCCTGAACTACTTTCTGCATACTGTAAAATGAGAAAGCTGCTAGAACATAAAACCTGACACTTAAATAAAAAGAAAGCATATATGTTCACGAACTATTTCTGTTCATCACCCGTATGTTCTGTTCCAAAACATTTTTTACTTATTTGGCTGAGGTCTATGAACAGCTGTGCAACAGCAGAGGGAAGAGCAGCTGGATGCACGTGGACTGTCGCGTAGGAAGGAGAAGACCTTTTCCATAGGGGTTCGTAAGAGCTGCTGTAAGGCCACCCACCTAGGACACAACTTGCTAGGAACGTTTACAGGCACCAAGCAAACCTTCAAACATACTAAATAAAGGAAATTTATTCAACAAAACCCCCACTCACCATAACTCTGTTTTTCCTTTAGACTATGCAGCAACTTTCCAAGACGGCATTAATCCTCGTGTTTCTGTAATGGTTTCTCTCCACTCCTTCAGGAAAGGAGAGCACAGCAGAGGTCTAATTCTAAGCTCTAATTCTTGACCAAGAGAAGAGTTACACAACAAACAGCCCAGTCAATAAGCAACATTCATTTGTTCTGTTCTAGAAATATATCTTTCAGTAAAAAAAAAAAAAAAGTTTAATTTAAAGCAAAATTCATCTTTAAGGCCTCATCCATGCTGCCATTAATTTCTCAATGATATTTAATCACAATTTTTAAAAGCTACTGGTATTTGGAGAACGCAAGCCTATTGTTTAGCACTCAAGTAAATACTTGTAAAGCATTAAAATTGATTTTTTTTCCTTATAGTCTAAAATACGTACTTCAGCAGTCAGTAATATTCTACATTTTATCCTATTTAAAAAAAAAATCTACTGTGCTTAGGTCAGTATCAGACATTAGCACCTATACAATAACTGCCTGTGTGAATACCATAGGTAATGTTTTCACAGAAGAATACTTAAAATGTAAGAAGTGCTTACAATAACATTAAGATAACGGACTTTAGGAAAGAGAAATAAGGAAGTACATAACTTACTAACTAAAAAAAGCATCATTGTAAAGAAGATCTTTATTTATGCAACCACAACAGGTTTTATTTGGCTCTGTTGCTCTTCTGGTAAAATTATAATAATATTATGTTCAATATTGTATAATTTTTTTTTCAGCTGTGTACCATATTTGAAAAACACAAGAACACATAGAGGATGAAACCTCGTCCTACCAAAACCAACAGAATTCTTTATTTGGAGTCAGTTTGAAAATTTTATATTGAAAGATTTTTTAAAGGACATACTTCTGAAACATGAGGAACTTGTGATTTCTCAGATCAACGCAGTTTGCTGTGATGCTCCCATGTTGCACACTGTTCTTCTTTTCTGAAGAAGGTCGGGAGCAAGTGTTTGAGCAGCCAACATTGCAGCCCTGAACTCCACACCTTTCTCCGTACGCTCACCCCAAAAAACCTGCAACCACAGCCTGACCACCATCCTTCACACCATTAAGCAGGTGACCTCTTTTCAGCCTTTTAAAGTGAAAATCTGCCGGAAAAGTTCACACTGAAGAACAAAACTTACAGCTAAACAATTTAGCTTACTGTTCAATTCATCTACTAAATGAACTGGAAAGCAAGCTTCCCAAGGAGGAAATGAAGCACTCAGTCAATAGAAAACAGTATCAGTAATCATCTCCAAGCATCCCTCTCCTGCAGGCCAGCGTGGACCCACTAACACCCTTAAGATGCAGGTCCTATATAGAAAACACTTTCGGTTTGGTCAGCAATCGCCCTCCATTCACTGTAGCATCTACATTATTGTAATTAAAGTTCTTCCATGTTCCACGATTACTTGCAAATAGATTCATAATCTATTTCAAATAGATTGAAATAAAATCATAAATTCAGTGTTTGCCTTTTTTCAAAAAGGCTATTTAGTAAATTAATATGAAAATCTTTAACATGGAACATAATAAACCCTGCACATTCTTGAAGATTATAGGATTTTCTAAAGATACTGCAATTGCCCTTCACTGCTTTGGAGTGCCAGTGTCTTCAAAGCCCACGTTGTTGCCAGCTCCTGCAGCCTGCAATAAATTAATATTCAGACTTTGAAAGGAATGTTACAGTTATTGCAGCAAGGTTTGTATACAAGGAAGAACATGTTAGAGAATGGGAAAATTACATTAACTGTGTTCCCAAATTGCAACACTGAGTATTGCATGTTAATGTATTAATATTTGTCTTCAAATTATGCATCTGCTAGTGAAAGCCAGGACCACAGCACAAGAATGCATGCTATCCAAAGCAGCACAATTGCTAAGAAAAAAATGACTGCAGACCCTTGGCATTTGCTCATCGATGGAAATAAACACATTAAAATAGACCCTAACTATGACAAGACCAAAGGGAAGATCTATTACATAAAAGAGACTCAAAAGAAATAAAAAGTTTTTTTTTTTCCCTGCTAAAACTTGGAGGATAAAAAAAATATTCCAGAGCTAAAACTGTGAGAAAGTTTTAAAAATATAGACTGAAGTCTATAGACTTCATAAATATAAACTTCAAAATATAGACTTCATTTCACAACAGCCAACAGATTCCAGTTGTATATAGAAAAAAGCAGATTGTCTCTCTTACCATCATCAACAAAAAGATGTTTGGATATCTGAAGTCATATCAGCTGATAGTAAATGTGGGGACAGGCGAGTAATGTCACTGTTTAAAGGGAATCTAATTCTCCTCCATCCCACTTGACTGCCTTAAAGTTCCTACAGCTCCAGGCCAGGAATCAAAGCACAAACGAGTGCACAGAAGAGGCACAACTCTCGACTGCATTATTAGGTTTTGTGCCAAAATACACCCTGGTACTGCTTGCATACTCATGGCTACATCAGCCAAGCATTTTAAAACATTCTATTTTGCACATATACTATACTTCTTTTTAAAGTTTCATTGTAAAGTAAAATAAATTATGTAAGCAATAGAATAATCTAAAGAGCAGTAGAGAAATTCAGCAGTAGAAAAATGTACCGTCTTTCCTCTCCTTCGGGATACACCACTATACTTCAAATGTAGCCCAAGCAAAAATCATCTGATTTAATTCTACTATAGTACAAAGTCACAATATGGAATACACGAACACACGCATATATATACACACACACAAATATATATATATACACACACAAACATATACATATATAAATAATATATATATTATATATTATATATATATTTATATATATAAGTGTGTATATATATATAAAATAGGTCATTTATGACTAAATGAAACAAGAGACTGAAAGGTCCCAAGCATGACTTACTTGCATGATTCTTAAGCATGCATGTGTCATTTCTAATGCTAATATTTTATTCAAAAAAGTGCCCGAACTTGAGGGTAAACACCGAAATTTGTTCCATTTACCCATGGCAAAAATCAATTCAATTTCTCTTACAATTTGGAGCTAACAGTGACAATCAACATTTACCAAAGCCAGACTCAGTAAGTCCTCAACAGAAGCAGGATTTGAAGAATCCAAGAAAGCGCTGTTCCCATCTGCTACATTTTTACTGATATAGAACAAAAGATGTTTTCACTGGCAAAACCACCAAGTCAGTAAACTGCCAATTGAGAGTCCACTAATCTTACAGAAACCCACCTAAGAGGTGGTGATAATTAGATGGAGAAAAGTAAAGAAAGTTAATGATCTACCCCAGTACTCCAGGGACTCAATAGAACAACTTATTTTTACATTATACTAAATGAACTCTATTTTTCTTGGGAACAATTTCATCCAAACATCCAGCAACAGAAAAGCCAGATACATAATTACATACTCCAAGGGAATTAATGCTTTGTAACATAAAGAGACAGATGGCTTCATTTCAAATTCTGCACTCCCCTTTTTTGAAGTTCTGCTGTGGTCTCATTGTATGGATTTTTTAACTTGTTTGTTTGCATCTGTCATCACATTTTGTGAACTATGTGGCTGCTGAGTAGAAAAAAACCTTTAGTTTTTGAGATGGGAGCAGATTTCACCCATTTATCATAATAATTCTGTAAATTGGGATACAGCTATTTTCTCATTAGGAAAAAATGGAAATATAATATGATTTTATTGCTTTGCAGTCAATGAAAGCAAAATGGAGCATTTCAAAAGATGAAACTGTGCCTCTGGATCAATGAAGGCCACAGCAACTTGGACAAGCTCTTGCTGAACTCTGGCAGGTGCCCTTTTTCCTCTGAATAAATACAGGCCTGTTTACAGCTAATTGGAATAACCTCATCTGGGCCAAACAAAGCAACTGCATTCCAGCCCCGAGACCCAAACTGAGTATCGGATTTAATACTTCTCATCATGGCCTTGTCATGGATTTCACCTCCATTTCCTACAAAATAATTATCACATACGCTTTCTGTTCTGTGCGTTTCCTCCATGTCGACCATTGCGCTCTGCATGTCCAGGAACAATTAGAGACTCTCATTAGATGGAAAAAATCCCCCATTAGCTGCAAGAGCCTTGCCTTTCCCCATGGCCAAGCCTTTCCTGGGGGCTCTGGGGTGGCAAAGACCCACATTACCCACGTCCCTCCCGAGCATTTACATTGGAGACACATTGAGTTCACTTGGGTAGATCCTGCAAAGAGACAATTTCTTGTCTTTTCCTCAACCCTCTCCACCAAATAACTGAAGAACAGAGCAAGGAAACAGCATATTCTAGCTACACAGCTCTATTAGCAGAATTTCTTCCTGCAGCTCGTGACAGTTATTTACTTGGAAGAGACTATCAGATTTGTATTCTGCACACATACATAAGCACAAACCTCTTGCCAGCAACCAGGAGGAAAATTTTCACACCAGCTACGCTACAGAAAATGCCACTTGGCTTTGAACAAAATACTGCGCTAATAACTGAAATGCTGCCTTCTCCCTTCATCCACATTTGTGTGCCCGCACGCTTTCATGACGTTAAAAAACACAGAATACTTGAAAATATTTTTAGATCATCCTCCCTTGTGCCTCAATATATGCTTCAAGAGCAGCTTTAGCATTGACAAATATGAACATTTTGGAGTAAACCACTATCTGAGATAGTCTGCAAATAATAATGTTCAGATGCGAAGGAACAGTAAACAATATTTTTTTTTCTTCAAAGATATATTCAGTTTAACAAATATCTTTATACATTTCAATTAAAAAAAAAGTCCATCCTCATGGTGGTGAAAGCCTGTAACAGCAGTACAAGAGCTGCCACTGGAAGTGTCCCCTGCGGTGGGACCGCGTGGCAGGAACACAGCTAGAGCGACGACTCCCTAGCACAGCATTCCAGAGCCATACAGGGCTACTTACCCACTAGTGCAATAATTTCATTTCACAGGGCACTCTGGCTTTCAGTGGAAACTATTTCCTTAGCAACTACAGAAGTAAAACCTTAATTATTAAGAATAAAAAGGAAAAAAATACAGGTTCTACAGCCAGTCTCACAGCACCACTCTACTAAACATAGGCACACTACCCTGCAATAGTCAGGTTTTGCTGCTGCTCTGACACAGAGCAAGTGAACAGTTGCTAAATCACCAGTGTGTTAAGAGATATAGCCATTTATTCATTTATTTTTATATAGGGTAAAATTTCCAGCAGTGTTCAAGTCCCACTTTGGCAATTGATTTTTAATCTCTTCCCACCTTACTCTGTCAAGTTGAATAGAGAACATGTCAACTAGCTGACTTAATTTCTGTTCTCATCTGCTCCTACATTATGCAGATGTCAAGTCAGGAAGAACAGTGTCAAATAACCAAAAATTAGCAATAATTAACCAATAACAGTACAGATTGTCTGAAGAGACCCATTTCTTTCAAGCGGTAAATTATTTTTTAATTATCCCATTGAGATGCATGCTTCTAATTGCAGATACTCAAAGCAAGCAAAAAAATATGGACTAGGGAAATGCCAAATTATCAGTAACTGTGCAACTTTCTACATAGGTTTTGCAAAAACAGAAAAAAAAACCACAAGTAATAATAGATCTTTTCAATTAAAAAGGAATCTCCTGGAACACTTTTTCATTGATGCATGTAAGGCTGAAATTGAACTGCATGCAGAGGATAACGAGATTGACAATTCAATTTATAATGTCCAAATAAACAATTTTTGGTGAAGTCAAAATAATTGAAACCACAACTACTCAGAAGGTGCAGATATAACAAAATGAAATGCCTTCTAAGCAGTAGACATAATTTATTAACTCAACAGTAGACGAGCTTAGTATATGTCTGTTCATTTTGCATATGAGAAGCACTTAACAAATTCCAATAATTTTAGAGACTGCAAATCACTCCTGGGCCCTTTACTCCTCCTTTAGATGAGGAGGAGGAAAGAACAGAATATTACTTAGGACCAGGGCACGTAAAGCTTATTTCGGTATATACCACCTTCACGTTACCAGTTCCTCACATACTATGGGCAAGGAACTGGAGAAGTCCCACATTCTCAGTGGGTCTCAGCCACCACCTCAGTCATCACCATTTTGGAAACAAAACACTTGCCACAGCTTTTGAGCAGAGTAGACTAAAAGTGTGTGTGTTTGTGTCTATACATATATTTTTATATTCAGGGATCAGCCAAGCACAGTGCAGCTGTGTATGGCTGTTCCCTAAAACGGTCAGGTCAGCAACATAAAACAAAGGGCATAAACAGCACCCACAGCTGTTTTTCTTCAGATTCACCCATGAAACCATGTGTCCACCATCCTCATCCCATGTTCTAACAAGCCCTGAACCTGATCTTCCATGGAAAGATAGCACTTGAGTTCTCTACCTAAAGAACATCCTAAGCACGTATCCTATTACGTGCTATAGAAATCCTGAGATATAAGACGCTACCTCTTATCTGATAATCACTGCCTTTTCCCTCTCCCACCAAGAACATCATTTTCAGGGGGCAGAAAACAGAGTATTATATCCTCACTACATTAATTTCTGATGTCAAAACACCCTGCAATGACACGCACTTAATGAAAGTATTGACTGCAAAACCCTAATAGCTAGTTTGTCACTTCAGCATTTCATAATAAGCATCATCAACCTACCTCGGGATCACGGCAAGTGAGGTTAGTTCTAATGCAACTTGGCCACATACATTTCTCATAATGTGGCACGCACAGACGCTTCCCACCTCATCAGTCATCTGTCACTTTGCTCCAAGTCAGAAAAGTAAGGAGGATATTATGCAATATTTAAAGCCACAGGGAAAAAAAAAAAAAAAACACTCCCCCAAAAATCTTCTTCTCAAACTACATTTTTTAAACCAATATTTCCAAGGCTAGGAGCTGAAATCTGTACAGGAGGGCATAAGGTGCACAGATTTCAGCTCTGTGGGCGCAAAACAGACTTTATAGGCCAAGGGAACACTCCAGTCAGCAGCTAGTGAGACCGACTGCTGACCTTGCAAACTTGCAAAAAAAAAAAAAAGACTGCCAGAAGAAAAGTTAGTCTCTTGAGGCAGAGCCTTCAGATGAGGCAGGACATATAATTAATATGCAAAGATTAATAGCCCTTATTTTGGGCTCCCAGACAGTTTGGTAGGACAATACTTCCTGGAAGAATGTTGATCAGATATAGAAACCTGCTCAAATATTCAGCCAGCTCCACATGCTTTTATGTTGCACATACTAATTATCAAAAAAACAAGTGTAAAGTTGCAAAGCAACCCCCATACCTCAAAGACAGAAATCAGGATTCAATTTAAATTACATCTGTTGACAACATAACCAAAGCCCAGGTGTTTTTGAGGCTACAAATCAGTAGGGCATTAAGATTTGCAGCAGCCATTCAGCAATTCTGTCATTCAAAAATTAAAGTATCAAAATAGAGAAAAGAAAAAAAGAAAAAAAAACACCAACAGTTCTCCTTTCTCTATGAATTATGAATAAATATATAATATTTTCAGGAAATAACATTTTCATGATTCAGTTAACAGGAAAAATAAATATCCTTTCTAAAAACCATTTTAATCTGCAGATTCTGCTAATAATCCTAACTTGCCTCAGTGCTGCACTTACTTCTCTAGCCTTTGTCCAGAATAGAAGCAGTGTCAATACAAAGAACTCTCCATCTTTAGAAATTCAGCACTCCTGATTTAGTTTCATGCCTGACACATGAACAACACACCTGATTTAGTTTCATGCCGTAGTTGTAACATTTTAGCACAGACTGTCCTCCTAATCTACCCACACTGCCTTTGGTGGTCTTATTTGTTCATTACACTATTAGAGGAGAAAAAAAAAAAATCAGGAGCAGGAACGCCAGGCCTGTGATCTGGCCTAAAACCACAGAAGCAGAAACAACTGTAATTAATTGGCTACTCAGTGGATAAGCCAGCACACGAGCAAAAGATGACATATTAATTGCAGAGGGCCTTTCAACTTCAATTTGTCCAGTTCCCGGGATTGGAAAAGGCCCCTTAAGTAATAGCAATTTGTTTAAATTGTCATTATTACAATTCTAGTTAGGCAGGAGCCCATAGAAGGCCTGTAAGACAAAAGAAAATTTGATATATCTTGCATCACATATTCCTCCTTTTATTTAACCTTTAATGTAGTTCATAATTGGGCACTACTACTTAAGAGCAAAGGAATAAGAAAAGGCCTCTAGATGCAAGATTTTCAAAGTACATGTCAATGACACTAAGTTTTCTGTCATGTTAATATATTTAAATGAGAGAAGAGTGGCAGACCTTGACTGGAAATACAGACGACCTCTTTTATTTGCTTCAAAATACACTTGATTACAAAATGCTTCTTCTCTCCCAAATATGGGCCATAAAGAGAATAAATAAATAAATAAATAAATAAAAACTATAGTTTTGTTGTTATTGTTGCTCTTTTTTCTTTGAAGTTTATCATTTCACTTCAAGACCTGAGCCTTTTGCCATACAGGACATAAAAAAAAAGTGGCAAAGTCAACAAACCCATTCCAACGTAGGAAAACCTGTATTTATATTTACAAAGAACTCAATTTATTTAGAATGTTCTGCAACATAAAAACCAAAGACTTATTGTTTTGGAAACTTTAAGACAAACAGAAATTTAATCAGAGAAATATTCCTTTTCCCCAACACACTGAGATTTAAATAAAAAAGCCTTTTTGAATGAGTTTTGTATTTGTTTCATTTAATCAATTCTTTGTATTTGACACCATAGTTATTCTTTGAATAGAACGATTAAATCATCAAGCACTTCGCGAGACTGCTTTGGACAAAAAGACTACAGTGCCGTAGCTCCAGAAAATTTATGTTATGCCATATTCTGTTTGAATTTGGGCACTGATGATGCATAATTGCAAAGTTGCCCACAAGGCTGCCGTTTCACTGTGACATTTCCTAAACACACTATTATTTTAACAAGACTAGAACACTCTGTATAATAGTCTGTATTTGAGAGAAGGGATTAGGGCCTTCTTTAAAAAAAAAATAATAAAAAAAAAATGTGCCATAAGTCCACTGTGAAAGGAGATACTTTTCCATTCTCAATTGTACTTTGATATAATTATTTACAAAATTAAGAACCATTTTCACCAGTTTTCCTTTTTCTAGTGCTGCTACTTAAATAGAAAGCTGCGTCAAGTAGGGGCAGAAAGATTTTGATTCTTGCTTTTTTGTCCTAATTTGTTAAGTTTTCTGAGTTTTCAATCTTTTTTGGGATGGTTTTGTTTCCTAACCAACTCATGTTAAATGTACAGGAAGGCAAATTGTCTTTCAAAACTTTAACAACTGAGGTGAAAAAAGATAATCAGAATAAAGATCATCAGAATAAAACTACACTGGAATTAAAAATGAAATGCGATGTTGCAAAATCTGGGACATCCCATGCTTACATCATCCTATGTTTACGAAAGAGGTTAAAAGGATGGGCCACAAGTAGAAATATGGAAGACCTGGTGAGCCTGAGGAGAGGGGCTACCAATGACATGATGAACTCCACTGACGGCTTCAGTATAATGGACCAGAAATCTTCACCCTGCAAAGGGGCCACTGAGAGGAAAAGTGGTGGAGGTCTTACCTGGCAGTGGCATAGAGATGGAAGACAGGGAACAACTTTTCCCTGTCTTTTCCAATGCAAGCACTGGGCAAAGATCAATTAAATTAGCAAGAAATGAGTTTAAAAAAAAATATATATGCATAGCTAGAGCTACAGCAAAGTTTCAAAACGATCAACAAATTCACAGCAGATAAATGGCCAGTGCTAAATACAGGGAGACCACCTATACTGAAGAAGGGCCCGAGCTACAAGTCAAAGGAGACTGCAGGGAACCAGTCATGCGCTCATGCTCAGCACCGTGCTGCAGTCCGTCATGGAGACTACTCCAGACGAACCAGTATCTAACCTTCCTTACGTCCTTATCAAAAACAAAGAGAATACTATAATGAGTGAACAACTTGATTAAAGGTAACGGTCATTCTTCTTCACTATTCCTTAACTCCTTCCTTCTCCAGAATCTTTCCCCACAGTGTCCCAAGTAAAGAAAATTGTTTGAGCTGTAGAGTAAGATATTAGGAACAACAGTTTTTACTGATATCTTAGGGACAAGTGCTGCTGTGGCAGGCAGTATTTACTGTAACTCCTTTGTTTACAGTTGCGTTCTGCTCCTTTAGAAAGACTGGGCCACGTGAGGCCCCTTGGTAGGAGAAGGGTGTGACGTTCACAATGCAACTGGAGACTGCACCGAGGAATGGTCAACTCTCAGCGATGGCAACAAGCTCCCCCAGGACCGGAGGAGGGAGCATTTGCTGCCACAGAACTAGCAAGCAACCAAAATCAAGGCCGGCTGAATGAACCCACCCACCAGTACACAACAGTCAAGGAAAGAGGCTTGTGTAAACCCTTTAATTTCTTTTAAATCTTCCCATATCACTTGACTTCTGTCTCAGCAGTCAATTATTCTAGCGAAAACCTGGCTGTTCTTTTGGTTTATTTTTCCCTGTTCTGAAGACTTCAGTGCTCCCGGGAGAGCAGCTCTATCCAGGTCCATCTCCAGGCCCTGCCTGGCAACGGGGCCCCACACAGCCCTGCCCTGGGGACAGCAGCCAATGAGGCGATTCCCACAGGCAGCCCGTCCTCGCCTTGGGTCTGCGCAAGGAGCCAGACACCATGCGCTAAGGACTTGCAAGTCCTGCAGCGCCCTGAGTACAGACACATCACATAGATGCAGCTGGGGGTGAGGGGAAACGTTGAACTGTTCCTTTTCTAAAGGCCTGATAAACTTCCCAAAGTGGTCTTGAAGGGAAAATATACTCCCCCCTCTCCTCCCTGATACTTCCAAAATGGATATGCTAAAAACAGTATTTAGTCCAAAATTAAACATTACAGGTGACCTCTAATTAGGCCTCAACTTCCCCTTTGGCTTCAAAAAATCAAAAACATTAATACAGATATCCAAATTCCAGCAAGTAAAACAAATTTTTCATTTATGAACAACAAATTATGATAAAGTATCAAAACAAAAATAAGAAAACAAAAGGGAGAAAAACAATTTAAAAACTTGCGAAGTTAAGTTGAGCACAAAAATTTACTATAGATCTTTGGGCTGTTTCTACCCTATGTTGAAAAAAAAATGCCATTTTCCCTATTTTACTTTGCTACTATCAAAATTTGAAGCTTTCTGAACCTGAAAAAAAAACAACTTTAAAATTAATAAATGAGCCTGTTTGCTCACTGACTGGTTCTTTAGTGCTTTAAGTCATAGAAAGGAGGAAGAAACAGAGTAAAGATCACAGACCTTCAAAATATCCGCTGCCTATAAAGTATTCAAGATATATGACAAAACATAATGTGCTTCTTGAAGTTTCTGATTTATTTTTATGCAAAATATAAGGTGTCTTCATATTGCATTATATAAAATATATCTTTATAGAAAAATTTATTGCATTTTGTTACACCAAGTCCTCTTGGAAAAGCATTCCCCTACTAGACAGGGCCAGGTCCCAGGCCAGGTGCAGGCACAGGCCACTCTGGGGCACCAGAGTGACTCCTGTGTAAGGATTCCTGAGGCAGAGCTCATTGTTCTCAGCTGCACGGATCGGCTCAGCTCAGCGCCTGCTCCTCTCCACTTCTTGGAAGAAACTAGAGCTTGCACTGAAAGCCAATCTAACATCACTCCTCCGTAACATTATAGTGAAGTGGAGCAGAGCAGCTGGGAACCGGAGCAAGATGCAGCTAAATTTGAAGCTGGAGAATTCAAAGTGTGATATGTATGAGAGGATGTAAGCACAGGCAAATCTGATGAACAGCAACAGAGTGACAGGAGTAAAGATGAGAGCTGGAGGGAAGAAAATGAACCTTTGGGATGTTCTAGAGTGCACAGAGCAGGAATCACCAGGTGTTACAAAGAGGCGGGGAATAAAGAGACTGTTTAAAATAACCTAGAAGGCAGGAAAATGAAATAAATCAGTGACAAAGACTGTAAAGAAGGAATAAGTACGTAGCAAGTAAATAGAGACAAAAGATACAGGGAAGCAGAAAAGCATGCTAAAGCAAAGAGTTGACAACAAGCAGTTACAAGCATTCCTGTTAATCTGCTCAGCGCATTAAACAGAACACTGTAAAAATTAAAAAATTAGATGCCCAGCTCATAAGACTGGAGTACAGGCCCTAGAACTCGGATGGAAAGTCTGGCAGATGCTACCTTAGACTAGACAAGAATCTCACTCTAAGCAGTGGAGAGATGCACGTGTCTGCATGTAGGACAAGCGACCAAGCATCTTCAGAGAGCCTAACTAATTACCAGTATCGGCTACCTGGTTGTTGGGATAGAATAGGGATAAATTCAACAACATACAAGAAGTTATCTTAAAAGTTACAGAGATTAAGTAATCTTTATAGGAAAAGGAGGACACAAAAAATGCAACTTAAAAATAAATAAATAAAAAGGTCAGCTCTAAGAACTGACTAAACATTCTCCCAGAGAAAAGCACAGTTCAGATTGAAAAAAAACTATTTAAACCCAGATTCTGCAACTCTCTGCGAGAGAGGCAGGCGCTTGTGCAGGCTGCCAACAACTTGTTGTGCAAGCAATACCGCAACATTTGACATGTGAGGGACACCGTGTGTGATGGGGCAGGGGGACAAATAACAATGAACACATAACTGCCTGCTGGAATTTTGATTTTGGTTATAGAATACTGCTTTGATCCAGGAAAGGCACTTTGTAGAAATAAGGCTACCACACCACTTTGTGGTGGCAAGTCAAGATTATGACTTCAAGCAACTGCAAACACTACGAGCTTATTGCTTCCATGTGTGGGGTGGTGGGAGCCTAACATAAAATAAGCATGACTAAATAAGAGCTGCTACCTAATTACTTGCACACAATCCAGCTCTGACTGTGACTAAATGTTTAGCATCTGATTCAAGGGGAAAAAGATTATGGACGTCTAAAAAAAGTCTTGATGGATCATCTACCCCAGGATCACTCCAGAATTTACTGTGGTAAGCAGCACTGGCTACAGTCTGCAACACAGATTTTAGCACTTGAAGAACTATCAAGAAGATACTTGATTCTAAAATATAGTGTTATAAGGCTTAAAATGAACGCCGTGTAAAATGAGAGGAAAAAATATGAAGAAAAAAACCCACAAAGCTGATACTAACTGAAGGCTGCTTCTACAGATTGCATTTTGGAAGAATGTGTTTACTGCTGCACCTAAAATAAAGTAAGCAACAAAAATACTGACCTTCTGAGAAATGATGATGTACTTGCTTTCAAACTACCCCTCTGAATTCTGACTCTATGCAGTTTCAATATTCCTAGGTTGCTGAAATTTGTCAAAACAACAATTTCTAATGTCTCTAGTGTTTTTAATTTTGTGAATTCAAAAGGAACTCATTTTGCACCTATATTGAAGCTTTTCACAGAAAACAGAGAGTTAAAAAAGAGTTAAACAAACAGATAAATGGATAAATAAAGGCTCAGAATTTCAGCTCTAAGCTTATTTGTATGCTGCTAGCATAATGTGTATTTCTATAATGTTACGTGGGAGGAAAAAAATATTTTTCCAAAGAATAAATATATATCAACCAATTAAAAACTAGACATGAAACAGTAGTAGATGCATTTTAACCATTACATGTACTTCATTAGCATCTCAGTATTATTTAAGGTTTTAAGAAATGAATGTACTCAGTGAAGTGAATATTGGGCCTAGGCAGATAGTTCAAGTCCTGTCTACTCTTAACAGAAAGACGCCAGAAGGTTTATGTCAAATAGGCAGATCTGTGAATTTGGGACCATATTTTTGAAATTCTAGTACTGCTGAAGATGTATTTGCATACAAATTAAAACACACAGTGACGTAGCCTCACTCTTGCATTATGATTTTGTCATCTCACATTGAGAATTTTCATTGGAGACAATTTTCAATTATTTACAAGACTCGAAAAGCAGCTCTACAAAAGACACTTCTCCTAGGTGAAAAGGTTTTGCCTGACTGCTGCTTAGCTCCCAGCACATGCAGAATGTAATCATTGCCAAGTTTTGTGGATCAACTAGATTATATAGCAAGATACATTAAAGCAAAACAAAAAAAAACCCACACAAACACACACATATACCTAAAAAATGTAAAGCAAACACATGCAGTTGCATTAGGAGGAGAGGCTCGGAAGTCTAGGACTGCTCGCTCAGAAATCAGAAGGTTGAGGTGGGATTCAGTAGAGATTTAAAGAAATGACAAAGGTATTGGAAAGGCCAAATGCAGAGCTGTTGTTCGCAAAAAAAAAAAAGAAAAAAAAATACAGGTCACTTGAAACTAGGAAGAAAACAATTTAAAACAGATTAAAAGAATAAAAAAGAATTTCTTTACATAGTGAGTAGAAAGTCAGTGGAAGTTGTTCCAAGAGATACTAAGGGAAGTCCCTAACAAGTGGTGAAACGATGCCCAGGGCATCCACACCGATGCCCGCTGATCCGCCCAGGTACCTGCTGCGCTCCATTCTGTCGGCACGGGAACCGCTATGGGCTGATCCCGCTGTCCCGTTGATCCGGCACTGGGCGCCCGGAAAGCAAAGCCCAGGAGGGCCAAAAGAAACCAAGCCATGTTGCTCTGTGCAGACTCAGACTCACCATCCGCTGGCCTGTGGACCTGACAACAGGTCTACCATGTGTATGCTTGAGCGTGTGGATATTGAACTTCAGTTCTGTTACAGTTCTACCTATCACATGTTTTATAGCTTTGTCTTGTACATTGCCTGGTGTTAATTGTTTAGTGCTGTCCAGCATCTATGATATGTGTGGAACTGCTTAGCTCTAATACTTTCTTGTACTTGACAAAAGATGATCTGTCGAGCTCAGTTCACCAATTCTGAGTTCTGAGGTGGTTGGTTTGCAGCTGCCTGGCACATCCAGGACCCATCACATATCACCAGTTCGCACTCAGACAAGGAGTCTTGAGAGAACCACATGTCCAGAAAAAATGCTAATTTGAGGCAGCAACTGGCTTATCTTCACTAAAACATGTTCTTGGTACCAGAGGCTATCCTCCTGGATAAATATTCAAGTTTTCCACTTAAAAAAAGCACTGATCACCTGGGAATACCAAGATTTAAGCTTTAATTTCCTGTGCAGAAATAAAATTAGGTTACTTTAATGCAAAAAAAAAATCCACCAGCTTTCTAACTCTAATATTTATGATTTGTACACATAACATGGTAAACAAAGATGCCAAGTTAACAGACAGGAGGAAATAAAATTTATAATCACAGATCCATTTCTGCTAAATTTATATGCAACATTCACCAAATAAAGTATTTCAGTCCATGGACAACCTAACAGACAGGACTATCCAGAGAAATTAGAAATGCTGTTATTTTTGAAAACCCCAGGGGAGAAAAAAGTAACTCTGTAAGCCTACGTATAGCCACCATTCATATGGCACTATAGATATAAGTCCTTAGATTTTTATGATCTCAAACTGTACTTCTCGTAAGAAATACATCAACTTCAGAACTCTAGCAAAGGAAGTAAGTCAGCTCACAAAGGCAAGAGTTCCCATAAACATACTGCAACTGTAATATATTCAGGGATTTGTGTCATATTGACAATTTTCCTGTGCTTTGTTTCTTCTATTTTTTTCAGCAGAAGAATAAAACTGCCTCTGAAGTGAAAAAATAAATAATTCCCTAACTACCTGGAGAAATACAATGCTGGCACGACTCATGAAAGCCAAACAAGCTTAGGGGATACAAGAAGGTCTTGAAATACACACATGGACATAGACATTGGAAAAAAAAATAAGAGATTACCCTTGGGAATATCTGACGACAGAAAATTTGATGCAATGTCATGATATCAGTGCAAAACAACCCAATATATTAAGTATTAGAAATTTCTTAAACGAATGCAGAAACATCTCACAAAGTGTGTCCTTAGAAAGGGGAACGGTACTTTTTTACACACGAACAGGAAGGAGACAAGGGCCACAGCCAGTCTGCATCCCATATCAATCCTCTATCAATTACAGATCATTAAAGAGAAATGAGAAATTCTGATGAATGACAGTGTCCAAGCGAGAGAGCCTGGAAACTGTCAGGATGAACTGGTACAGCATCAAGCTTTGTAAACCTCATCTTCCCGCACATACACACACACACTATTTCTAATAACACGTATTTTGTTTTCAGCTCTGAGGACTTTTTGTCCAGAAACCATCTTAACAAGCTTCAACCATGTTCACAAATGAAAAAGAAAGCACCCTTATTAAAAACCTTTTTAAAGGGTAAAATACTAGACCCATCTTATCTCACACTTCCTAAAATTCAAGTTACTGGCAGCCTTGGAGAGCCCCATCTGCTAGTGCTACCCCAGGACAGCAAGCAGAAGGTAGTGACCAAGGCAGCTAAGGTGCAGAGAACATGATTTTTTTAATTATTTATTTATTGCAGTGTTTTGGAAAATAGTTATATATTAAAGAGATATGAGCCAGGCCTAAGAAATAAGTTCTTTCTTTCAGTTTGGAAGAAAGTAAGGACTCAACATTACTGTTGTACAGACAAAGTTGAGTGGAAATCAGTATTTGCTTTCCTGAACTTAGACAAGTCTTCCACATACAGAAGAAAATGCAGCAGCAACTGAGGTCAAAATAGGAGGAAAAAAGAGAGCTCAAGCAGTACGACTGGCTATGAAACTAAAATCAAGACAATAAATAATATCTGTGCCTGAGGGAGCTCAAGTACCTTAGAAAGTAGTTGTAAATGGTAACCCATATAATTGATAGAAACATTAGGTAGTAGTAGAAGGCAAACTGCTCTCATGTAATTCTTGGTATTAGGAAAAAGAGCAGCAGTGAAACCCCCAAAATAGCAAAGCAGCCTAAACACAGGTGACTTGTGCCCTTTTAGACAGCTGGCCCACCTTGCCCAACTCGCAAGTGCCAGCAGCAGGAGGGTGTCAATCCACCCTACCAAACACGTACATCAATACAACTCATTATTGCACCAATACATGCAACTTGCCACTTAGGCAAGTTCACAGCTCTGAAGAGTTGGCTAGCAAAGGGCAACAGGATTATTCCTTGGTTGCTGCCTGCTGAAGAGCATGGAAATTGGTCAGTAAAATGTTTGATCCCCTTTTTAATTGTTAGGTAAAGCAAAAAGTACACAAATATACTCATGTTTTGTGAGGGAATGAAACTGGAGAAAAATTAACTATTCCTCCTCATGTATGAGACGCTTTTCCTGTGTAAAACAGAAGCTTTAATTTTAAAGAAGTTCAAGCACCCTAGCCAATATCATCATAGGCACTTTTAGCTAGATCTAGATTTTACAAAGTTTTGGCTCAAGTTTCTTACAAGGCTCCATGAGGACTAACCCATTTCAAGTTTGGCTATCTAAGCTCAATGCAAGTTTGACGTCTACAGAATCAAAAGAAAGGATGAAGTTTTCTACTTCTTCTCTGTTTCTCAAAAAATATGTATTTTGCATTACCCAATACACTTTGATTTTGCAGCCTGTTTAAATATAGGGAGAACTACCTCTACTATTAACTGATTGATTTTAAATGTTTATAAAACAAGAGCAGACATGAATCTTAAACATAAAACATTTGAAAGCTAAAAAAAAAAAAAAAAAAAAAAAACACCCACTGAACACATATGGCATGTTTAAGATTCCAGGATATATCAAACAAGCATAAATAGCATAAATGCCAAGTGCTGTTGCTTAGGGCACCATGTGATAGTTAAAATACTACTTCTGATGAAACTGTTGAGAAAGCCAAAATACTGATTTTTTTTCTTTTTCTGTTTTAACCAGTAAAAAAGACATTTTTGTAAGACAACTTTTTTCTTCAGCTTTGGAGCGGTCAATACAAGCAGCATCTCCTGTATGAGAGAGCCAAGAACAGGGCAATATAATCAGTGTCATATTTGACTATTCTGCATTACTTTTATGGAGGAAACTTACTTCAGAGAATTTATTAATTTAGAACAGTGGCAGCCACTGCAGTAAAATAAGCTACAGTACACGTTTTTGCAATGCTTATTATATAAGCAATATCAAAACCCTCACTTAATTGAGACTGTCAGTGTGTGCTCTCTCGGAGGGGAACAGCTGCACAGAACGGCTGATAATTCTTATAGCCTACAGACAAAATATACAAAAGTTCTGGCTAGTCAACCAATCATTATTTACCCAATAGATAAATTTTAACAAAATATGCACTGCATGTAATTCATAAACATAGTCTAAGAGAATTTTAAGATTAACATCACAGACGTTACCCAAGTTCGTTAAAAATAGTCTTTAAAAATGCTGACACACACCTATTGTTATTGGAAATTACATAGGCATCAAAAACTACATGTATTAATCAAGTCTACTACTCTTCAAAAGATACAAACTCTTGTAATCAGGCTCAAACAAGAATGATTCAAGATTTATAAAACAACCTATTAAACATGAATATTGACATCATATAAACAATTCTTGCAAGTCTGTTACGCTAGTTAGAATTTGGACTTCTTGTCAAAGTGAACTTGCCAGTGACTTATTGCTTAAATGACTTTGTAAATTCTTATACTGCAAAAGCAGTCACATTAAAAAAGATTTTGGTTCCTAGCTATCACGCCATTTCTGTTGAGAATATCAATCACTTCGTTACCACTTGTGACGTATGAATAAGCGCTGACAATAAAAACTCTGTAGTTACCACTGCACCTCTGTCTCAGCTTACTCTTCTCTAATAGGACATGCATTCCAGTTTATTCGTCTGTTTCACACATCTGTTTCACGCAACTCAGTATTTCAGCACTTTTACTTGCAGGTGTAAAATCACCTATTGCAAAATATCTGAATTGTGTTTTTGAAAAATGCATTTATTTCTTTCAGAAAGCAACATTGCCTCATCTAATTTTCAATTCCAATAAGCTAACAAGTTTATTCTTTATTGGCTGATGCTGCACAGGAAATCATGTGCCACTATACTTAAAAAGCTGCATCATAGTGCGTTCTGTAATGGAAAAGAACTATGAAATAAAATAGTATTTCCTCACATATCTGCTCCATCTTTGGCATTTTTACGTTGTTTTGAAATGGAGCATCCTAAACTTTGGTACATTTCTGAAGATGCTTCACGATCACAACATGCTGGAACAAAGCTGACCAATTCCATGGAGGGCCCAATTCTTAAGGAAGAGAGGCTCGCTGATCTAACCACCAACTTACTCTGCCCTCCAGACTCCATTTCTATAAAACTTACGAAATCTGCCATATATATCACATTCCCTAGATGTGACACTGCAGGACAGCATGCATCCTACATGGAATTATTCTGTCAAGTCTTACGAACACCTCGTTGAGTCTTCAGGATTTTGATAAAATTTGATTTGCACTCCAGTAAGCGTTCTCCTCCCTCACCCCCTACCCTGGGCAAATGACATTCCTCCCACCCACCCCCAATCAGCATTTCTTGAATCTGTCTGTTAAAGCTCTACACTAATTTAAAGCATTGTGTTTCTTAACAAGCAATGGCAAGTCAAACATATCTGTAACAGCATTTAGCATCTCCAGATGTAAACTGTCTTCCAGAAGATCCAACTGCTTGGGCAAGAAATCTTAAATACTCTATATTATTTTCTTCTTCAAATCCAAATATATATGCAAGTAACAATTGCAAATAACATAGCTAATGCAACTATGCAAATAACAATACCTAAACATTACCCTAGAGATTCCCCGTAGTTTTGTGAAAAAGTTAGCAGAACTAAACTATTTCACAGGAATCAGCGTCACAGTAGTATGATGCCACATGATAATATGTCAACGTTTCTACCCAAAACAATCCTTGCCCAAGTTGGAAGCAGTAACTTTCTTCCTATTAGTGTTTTCACTGCTATTGTCTTATGAATGATCTTTTCTCTCCCCTACTATTTCTGTTCAACATATTTAGTAGGATATACTAGAGTTTCTCGTGGGCATCCAGCACTACCCGCTGCTTTACAGGACATGGTAAGTCCTTATGCAGAAACAACGATTAATTTCTATTTCTGTCATGAAAACAAATATACTTGGTCTATCAAAGCAGCACTGTTATGCAATAACAATCTTACCTTAAAGCGATCACAAATAATTACTAGTAATTGGATTACCATTTATCAGTGTTCCAGTGTTCCACACATATATTTTTTTCAGCATGGAAGTAAGGCTTAGTCTTCAATGTCAAATTACAGCAAGTATTATAATCTTATAGGCAGGTCTTAATTATCTTAAAAGTCTGGAAAGTGCAATTGATAAAAGCAGGGCTGCCAATTATCAGCTGATACTTATCTGGATAAATAACTACATGCACAGCAAGAGAATTGAATTCGGTGCCAGTCTCCATGTATAAGCCATTAAACTGTATTTCAGATCATGCTGAAAACCCATCCGTTTTCTGACCTGCTTCATGGCAGATGAGCCCAACTGTCTCTGCCTGCAGCAGAGAGAAGAAGAGAGATGACCCAGGAGCTCCCGCCCAGCCTCCCAGATGTACCAACCTGCAGAGAGCCCTCGGAGCTGGTTGGCTTTGCAGGGGCAAAAGCCAAGCAAACACCAGGAGATGGGCTGTAAAAGTTTTTTTTTGCCAAGTTTCCCAACAATAAACATAAAGTTTAAAGCATTTAAAAAACTTCCTAATAATAGGTGTAACAGCAGCAATTGCAAAATTCAAGCCGCCAAAGCCAAAGCATAGAAAGAAAGTAAATCTGCAGAAGGAAAACAGGGTCTGCTTCCTCAATGCTTAAAGCTTTAGAGGAAAAAAGTATTTCCATTCCAATTATGTCAAAATAATTTTTAGTTTGTTGTATAAGAAGAAGGGAAGATGGTGAAAGGTGATGGAGCACAGCGATGGACATCTTTTAATTATACTGTTGTAAATGTTTTCCTATATTGAACTTTTAGTCAAATCAACCACATTTTCAGTTATAAAAGCAGAGGTACAAAAGAGCTTTTTGTTGCCTTTTGAAAAGTCACTGAAACCCATTCATTCATTCATTCTCTGATAAATTAAAGAGATTTCTTACTGCTCTTCTCAATTTTTTTATCATTTTTCCTTACTTACTTACAAAAAAAAAAAGAAAAAAAAAAGATCCCATTTCATTTGTTTGCTCTCATTGAGCTGCATTTTAATGGAATGAAAGACATTTTACACAACCACTGGTAACACTAATATGCCTGAACTATGTTAACTCAATGGCAGGAAGATCTGTTAGAAGCATCAACCATAACTGATTGTTATTGAGAGTTTTAAAGTGAGACTATGGTCCATTCCAGAAGAGTAGTTCAAATATTTACTCATGGAGTACTAACTTCGTGTGAGATTATTTTTTTCTCCTTGCCAGGAATATGTTCTGATACTTTCCTCCTTAAAAATAATAATAATAATAGATTTTTTAAAAAGGAATACATCTAAAAAGAGAACTAAACCAAATCAAAATTCTGGAAGCTAAATGAAAAAAAAAAAGTATTTTTAACTCTGTAGGGGTCTATGATCCAATACTATTAAATATAATCTATTACTGTGACATTACACTACAGAAATAAAAGCAAATCTTGCAAAAGTGAAGTTGGTTACTACAGGCAACACAACCTTCACCAACCGGCATTTAAGTGTCCTCAGTGGCTACTTGACAACGTTAAAGAACTGTGGCAATCAGAGTAAGTTTAGGAAGCACATGGGAGAAAAGAAAAAGGTACAGGAGAGATGAAGGACAAACTCTGGAAAAAATGCAATCAACATAGGCCAGAAAAGAGATTAAATCTACTTATCTTTAACTGTTAATTTAAGGATTAAAATGATAATGAGTTTCTAGAGTAAAACCGCAACTCACTATAATTTTAGACTAACTCAAATACAAACTTTTAGAAAAAATATACTAGCATATTTAGTCACATTTTCAAATGTGAAAGTGACAGTTATTCTGCTGCTGCTGAAACCAAGTTTGCAATTCCATCTGATTTTTTTTTTCACTTGGTGATAAACCCTACATTTGCTGCAGTAATAGAATCAAGATGACAGTAAACTTTGGATCACTGCATCAAGGAGGAGATTCAACAGTTCTGCAAGAGAAAGACAACGTGTGCTTCCCAAAATTGGATATTTATTCTACAAACTCCAGTGGAATAAAATGCAGAGCTACACGGGTTCAGTTCTGCATGCCAGAAAGCCCACCATGTGCATACATCTGCAAGGAGGGTCATATACAATTATCAGATTCACACTATGCATGAATTTCATGTAGCAAGCTGAGGCAATATGCAAATCAGAATGCAATTACAGAAAAGCATTCAGCCTAAGATACTGGCGTTACAAATGCTGGCATTCTCTTGACAGCAAACAAGTCATAACTTTTGACCCGCAACTTGACAAGAATACCAAAAACAAGCAGATGGCAGACTCTAAATTAACATCTGGAATTCACTTCCAGAAAAACAAATGCATTGAAAGCATTTTTGTAACTTAGTGCCAAGTGCAGCATTAGTTTTAATGACTTAGAATACCAGGTCTACAGAGTCTGTCATTATGCCACTTCTTCAGGAAAGTGAAATTATCGAATTATATTTGCTGGTAAAGTTAAATTTTCTTCAATTCTGATAAAAACACCAGTACAACAGCCTGTTTGTCCTTCAGCTTTAGAGTTCTCATTCGTGAAGGAAGATAATTGGTTCAAAAATTTAAACATAAAATATTTAGCATATAATATGAAAAGAGAAGCAATTTGTACTACTTTGTTTTATGCTTTAAACTGATATTAATTGGACAACTTCAAGAGCAACCTACTTTTGGTTAAATTATGCTTTTAAATCCAATTACAAATCGGTAGCCTTTATTCCTGCAGGATATATTCTGTGATACATTTTCAATACCTATGTGCTGCTCTCCGACTTATTTTCTTTGCAATGAAATAAAGATTTTATATTACCGACTATTATTTCTTACTTCCTGCTAAAAGCAAGAAAAAAAAAAGCTGATAAGATTACTAAACTTAATCCAAGCTTTAATTACCTTTAGTGTTGAATACTTCAATTCTTTTTTTCTATGAGACCTAGGACATGATCACCATCTTCATTAATTTCTTCCAATTCTGGTGTTTTGCCATCCAACACTTGTCTTGGAAACTGTTCAACAAATTTCCTGAGACTTGCTTAAGTTGTCAGCACAAAGCTAGCCTAAAATGCCTGGAAGCATTTCTCTGATTTAGCTGTTGCATGACCAATATTTTGCATCAGCAAAAGAAACCTGAACCATAAAGTTGCTGAACTGAATAACTGTTTTATCATATTTTATCACACTCTCTTTTGTCAAATCTAACTGCTCTTTTCTGTCAACTGCCTGATAAAACCTGGGGCTGGGAGAGGCAGGTGGGATCAGCTGCTGCTGTGCTATGCACCACCTTCCTGCTGTCAGCTAGTCCATTACAGTGTGTGGAGGGACAAGTCGAATTGCAACAAGCTTTCCCCAGGTGTTGACATACTCACTGTTAGTAGCAGTTCACTAAACTTAACTTTCTTCAACAGAACTGAAAAAGCTGAATTTTATGACATTGTGTTTGCCATCCAGGGAAGAAGAAAAAAAAATATGTCTCAAGTCCTCTTTCCCAGTCTGGTCTGTATCATACACACACTCCTTGAGCTTAGATAACTGAGTTAAGTAGTATAGAGATCCTGGGAGTTTTTTGTGCTAAAGAAAAAAAACAACAAAGAAGTAATAATAATTATAAAAAAACACACACTAAAAAAACCTATTTTAGGTAAGATACTTTAAACTGTCCACTGGAGATACTCTCACAATACACTATCTAGAGAAAAGATTTGGAGGATCAATTCAGGCAGTTGAAATTGAGAGACTAACTCCACCCATATTATTTAGTCTGTAGAAGAAATACATTACTGCAGAAAAAAAAAGTCATAGTTGCCTTAGCTCATTTAAATAAAAGAGGAAATGTAAATGTGAAATTAAGAAACTTCTTTCTTACTGGCAGCCTTTCAAATCAGACAGCTGAGCTTGAGCCACTGTGTTTAAGTAAAGAATGTTCTGTCAGAAGCAGAAGTGCAGACTATGCAAGCATAAACAAAGCTGATAAAATAAACTTGTGTGTTCACCTAACACTCATTCCAACTTAAGTGCTTTCAGACTACTTGCTGAACTGAGCATTCTGCAATTACATTAGTATATTAAATTTGAGAACTACAAGCCCATAGCATCAAAAGTAAAAAAAAAAATCCATTCTATTATTTAACTATGACAATATAATTAGCTTATTAAAGCTAAAACTATGAGTACAGTACATCTTGTATGAATTTTATTGATAATAGTGGATATAATTTGCATCTCACTGAAAGGAGTAATAACAATTTGGTTTTTTTTTTTCCTGATTCTTTTTTTTTTCTCCTTCTGTTATCAGAGTATTCACCCTACTTTTGATTTTTGGGATTTCCCAAAGATCTGTTCTCTCCTCTACTTAAACCAGGCTTCCTAGGAAAGATTACCTGCTACTCTATGTGCAGTGCATTTCTTAACACTCCCCTAAATCCTCATCCCCCCATTTTTTATTTATAAATAGATGAATCTTCCAGTGGTGGAAACAAATGAGTCTAAGAGTGATAAGTAGACACCGAGTCACATACCACCTCCTCACAAAGCTCACACCGCTTCCAGGAGACTCTGGAGAGGGAATGCATCTTACCTTACTATTGAAAATTTACTAATTATCACTGACCTTAAATCACAGAATCCCCAGAATCCCAGAAGGGTTGAGGTTGGAAGGGACCTCTAGAGATCATCTTGTCCAACTCCCTGCTCCAGCAGGGACACCCAGAGCATGGGGCACCCGATAGCATCCAGGCAGGTATGGCAGATCTGCAGAAAAGGAGCCTCCACAGCCTCTCTGGGCAGCCTGTTGCAGGGCTCTGGCACCCTCACAGGAAAGAAGTATTTTTCTGTAGGATTCCTAATGGAGAAACTTCTGGTTATCAAGATATCCTGCTCAGATTCCCAGAGCGGGACTTGAACCAGTAGTTCCAGAACCAGTGAAAGAACTGTGAAGTTACTAGTACAACTTCTAAAAATAAATATATAAAATATAACCCAAGTAGCATTCAGAAATATGGTTATACTTGCAAATAGAAAGTGTTAGTTTATTAAAAATAAATTGCATCCAAGACAATAACCGTCTGTGTACTGTCATGCATAAAATTTTCAATCACCTTTTATTTATCAGTGATATGAATTGTTTATAATATTCACTGATTACAGTTATATGAGAAAGCAATAAAACAAGCAGTATGAAAAACAAGTCCATTAGTTAAACCTAGTGTTTAATTTTGTTTTGCATCAATATTCAGCAATATCAACTGGATGCAAATAGTTTTTGTACAAGCTATTTAAATAGTAAGAACAAAGAAATTAACTTGATCAACAGCAAAAATCACACACAGAAACTAAGAATGCAGTGACTACATTAAATGAGATAAAACATTTTTAAAGCATCACTAGATTCAGAAATGTATTAAAAAGTTACCTACTCCTGAAAACTACAAAAATACACAACCGAAGTTGCAAAGCGTAACAGGGACCCGTCATAGGGAAGAAGGAGCCTCAAACACCTCCTGGCACTTCCGAAGTCCAAAAAAAGAAGAGAAAAAAAAAAAAAGAAGAAAAAGAAGAAAAGAAAGCCCAGAGAGGTGCATTGCTGTGTTTCAGTGAGACATACATAGAGCTGTTTACTTAAATGTATCTCTAGATATGTTCAAACCTGACTCAGTGGAACTAAAGCAGCAGGAGCACCCTTAGATTTGAGGACTCCAGATCACAAATCTTCTCTGTCAGGGCTCTCCAGACTGGAATATCTATCCTTTTTTTTTTTCTTTTTTTAAATATAGGAAAGCATAGGAAACTACGGATTTTAGATTAAAACTAAGTTAAAAAAATAGAGGAAATTCTCAGTATTGATACCTTTAGCACACTAAAGGCATTTTTTTTGTCCCATTAAGACAGGACTTCAGAAGAGTATTTCCTGTTTCTCTGAGGGTCTGGACATCCCCAAATAATACTGCATCTTACCCTACTAATGAAACATGTACAAACAGAATCAAATTCACTCAAAATAAGGAAACAGTAGCCACATCATCCAACACTGATAAACACTATTACATGTTTTTTTTGTTTGTTTGGGAGTATTTATGTAAGCACCGAAAAATACAGGCCATTCTTGGAAAACCCTAACGTGTTACAGAATGAAATCCTTGCTGATGTATTGACATGTCAAGTTTCTGCTTTTCCATCTGAAGGGGTGTTAATGCTTGAGAGATTCTCTCCAACTGACCGTTAATGATGCAGCCCAAGTTTCTTCAAATCACATCAAGTGCCCTATTTTTTACATCTTTCCTCTATGCTACTACAAAAGAAAACCTCAAACTACCACCTCTTATTTCCATTTGCATTCCTATTTACAGATGAATTCTCCTGAATTACAAGTTGAGTCCCATCATAGCACGGAAACAAGTTGAACTGTGCTTAGACCACACTGGTAAATTCCAAGGCTGACCCCTGTATACATCACAATCAACAACACTGCCCTTCTATCCAATTCCCAAAAAAGATTAAAAAAAAACCACTTGCCAGTATTAACAAGTGCTTAATACTTGCCCAGGGACGTTTGTTTGTTTGTTTTACACAGAACTAATGCTGGTGTCCTAGAAGTTTTACAACACCAAGCATTTGTATTATTTTGTGTGAACATATACACACACACATGTATATACAAACACATTTTTAATATATTTATAAATATGTACTTATAAATCTAATATATATAACATGCATGTGTGTGTACATATATATATATACATAAAACAATACTGTCCAAATTCCAAAATCTTCTGTGTTGATATGAAAGGTAATTACTAAAGAAGTATTTCTTTATTTCCATGCAAACTTGCCATAAATTCTCTCTGCAGATGTTGCTTTCCTCACGAGTCTCTAAAGAGCTTTTCATGAAAAAGTAAACATCTGGAAAAAATTAAATCAGAGACAAGTAGTTAAGATGCTACATTAATTAAATTATCAGTTGATTATAAACTTACCCTATAAATAGCTTCACTGTTGCCCTGTTTCAAGACTCATTTAATTTAAGAACCTATTGATTCACAAGAAGTCTGGCGAGTTGCTTGGAAAGGAACACTATCACTGCTTACAATATACAAGTGCTAACTTGCAGTTTTGCCTCATGAGGATGAAGTTAATAAGAATATTACTTATTGAAACAAATGATAGCTCATTTGGCAGCATATTAATTGATCTGTATGAAGCAGAATTTTCATTTGTCATTGTTTCTTTTTAATGGCAGCACTTCGTTATAAATTTTATTCCACAAAGCAGCTCTGAATCTATTACTAAGAAGCACTCCAAAGTTATAAACAGGCATGGCAAATAGCTTCCTTCACAAAGCCAAAAAATTCAAGTGCCCAAAGCCTTCAATGTCACTTGAGAAGAAGGAAGCTGCATGAGGGTGCCTGGTGCCTCTGCTCAGAGCTGCTTCCTAGCAGACAGTTTGCTTCACTTTCTTTCATATGACTGAGCTTAGCTGCTAAGACTGTTTTGCTCAGGAGACTGCTCCAAAGTGTGCAGCTGACATCCTTGCTCTCTCCAGTTTATTCCAATTTCCAAACCAGAACTCAGAAGATGCTCTTTGAAAATAAGGAGATAGGTGCCTGGGGTTTGTTGCACCTACGGCATACCTTTGGTCTCCTTCCCTCTGTCACCTGCATAACCACAGAGTTAGGTGGATATTAAACACATCTATTCAAAACTGGCATAACCCAAAATAGTTTTTTTATTTGTAGGAAATGCTTAAAATGCAAAAAGATGACAGATGGAAACTTAACATCACCAGGGCAATGTTTAGACTTAGGCTTAATGCTGATGCAGAGCACAGGACAGAACCAGTTCTGTGGCCAGAGCCAGTCCATAAACAAGCTCAATAAAAAGTTCCTGTATCAAGGTATTTGTGTTGGAAACACTGACAAATACTTTATTAGCAGGTTAATGCATTTTATTAGTATATTAAAATAATTTCAAATAAAATTGAGTTTCCCAAATTCAAGAGATAAATTTTCAAGGTTGGACACTCTTGGTGTCACTCTTGGACACTCAGGAGGTATCCAAGACTCTCAGGCTTTGACAGAAGATACTTTCACCCCAGTTTACTTCCCAAGAATAACCTCTTTTTGAATGGCAAGGTTTTATCACAAAACAAATATGGCCCTACATTCAGAAACATAAGAAACTGTAGAAGGAATGCAGTCAGCCAACGTAACTTGGACTCCACAGGTCTGAATTGAGAACATGCACAATAATTAAAAAAAAAAAAAAAAAAGCATGGAACAAAAAGCTATACAAAACAAAAAAGAATTAGGACACTGATACAAACAGAAGGCTTAAGGAATAGTCTTTATGCCATGAGTTCTAAATATTTATTCAGTAATGAGTTTAATAAAAAAAGAGTAAAAATGAATGCTATTTATCCTCTTGACTGTCAATTTCATTAGCAATCCAAAGGAAATTATATATGCATTTTCAAGTTTCTCATTTGTACTTTTGCCGTAACTCAAAACACTCGTGAATTTGTTTTCTTTCAGAATGAAGAATACTGCAAACAGTTTATTCAAAATATCTGGCAATAATATTCTCATGACTAGACAAGTATTGCTATTGAAAGGCAAGTAAAAATAAGAGTATCCACAAGAGAGAGGAGAAAATATTTATGCAACTTTTAATAGTGTGTTTTTGTTGCTGTTGTTGTGACACTATTTGGTTTTACCTTTTTGTTAAAATACTGATGGACTCAGTGGACAGTATCTTGATATCCTATTAACCCTTTCATTAGAATTCCAAGAGAATGAACTTGCCTTGTATTACAAATGGCATATTTTTTTAATCAGAAAACTGAAAACAAAATTTTGATTGAGAAAAGCAAATCATTCTAAAACATACTGCTTTGTATGCATACATAAATTAGAGATTTAGATGTTGTTGATTTCTTGAAAGAGGACTAAGAAGTCAGGAGTTGAGAAAGTAAGATATTACCAAGAGAAGGCCTTCAAGTAGGCATGTTCATGAATCCTGTTCATTTACAAATATTAAATTCCTTATTAAATGATGTGAACTTTAAGGAAAAAAATGTCTTCAAAGTTATAATTCCACCAAAATATCTTTATTTTGATGCAATTGCATTGCTTAGGGAGAAACAAGTTCGGACAGTCCCTGTCCAGAACAAGTAGCAAGACATAGTTCCCCGAAAAACCTACAAAGAGCTAGAAACATAAGGGAGGCTGGGGGTTTAAGCCAAGCTTTTTCTTCCTTTTAATGCAGCAGTCTGGATGCCAGGATAACACAGCGCAGCTTTAGCACAAACAGAAAAGCTACAAGCTACAGCAGAGGCTTCTGCTATTACAGGTTTTCTTGTCTTCATTTCATTAACTTTCCTACCTGCAGTGGAGCTCGGCTTTCAAAACCCCGTCTGCCTTACCCGCTTTCAAAGAAACTCTATAAATTAGAACATTTAACAAGGTCATGGAATTGTTCTAGGGAAATCTGCTCAACTAAATTATCATTACCAAAAAAAATGATAATAACCTTCAGGAAAAGTTTAGGTAAATTATCATTTCCACCTGTCTTTTATTATGCACATGGAAGGGATAGAGAATCTATCCTGAGGACTGGCACATCCAATCAGGCTTGGATACCCAAAGGAGTCTGCAACGCTAGAAATAATAGGGGTATTTCAACTAATGTATTTATTCTTAAAATATTTAAGTTTGCTACGGATCTGAGAATACTCCATCTTTTCTAGCAAAGGCAAAATTCAGATTAGACCTATCTCAGGTGTCCTTATTACCATGACAATATACACACTGTCAATAGCTCTAAAACCATTAAACTGCTTATTTTGTAGTTTAAACGGAAGAATTAGCAACAGAACCCATTTCTTCTACTCTTTGAGTCTCAATACAGCAAAATTATGTTTGCACACTCCTAGCTGGGGAGTCAGGAACCATCCCTGTACTCCAAGCGCTGCCATAGCATCATCAATAAGATACTGCAGCTGTAGGAACCAGGCCCTAGGTTTGACCGAGCTGGCATAAACAGAAATACAAGAAACACCTTTGAAAACTGGTGATGTCGTCCTGAAACGTGCAAACACTCAGTCACTGATGAAACCAATAACTTAAAAGTAGTGTTTTCAGCTCTCAGCCCCGCTGCTCTTTTCTGTTCAATTTTCCTTTTTGTTCAATTAAAAACATACACAACTAAACCCTTAGTCATGCTAGTGAAAGTATCGCCAAAATAGGGTAAAATGCCTTAGGCAATTTAAAAGTTTCCCGATGCTATGATTTTACTTTAAAGTGCTAATTCTGTTCTTAGGATTTCCATCCTCTCCAGTTTGTTTTTAGTTAATATTTCAAGGAAGCCACTGGAAAGACACATCCAGTGATTTTCCTCTATTTAAAAAAAATAAAAATAATAATAATAAAAAAACACCTTCTCTCAAGTACGTTCTATTTACATACTTGAATTCTTTGTTGTCCATTTAACAAACAATCCATCTTTGGTTTCTGTGTCAAAGTTTTTAATTTTATAGTTTAAGCATCATTTTACAGTAAATTTATTATGTGTTCACTCCCATTTCAGGCAGAAACTTGTGCAGTTATTTTATCTGTCCTAAGGCTAACATCATATCCAGAGTCAAATCACAACTTTCACAGAGCTATTTTTTTTTTACTGAATTTCCATGCACAACCCTTTGACAGTGAAAAATATCCATGACCTAAAGTATTCAATTTGTTACAAAAGGCAGCAAAAAAAAGAATTTTGTGGATTTGTTAATTATGATGGCTACAGAGTAAAAAGGCAGTTAAATCATTTTTATAAAAACATAAAATAAAGGTCTTTACAGCTTTTAAAACCTGAGAACATTTTGGAAATTGAACTGCTTTCTCCTGGGGGAGCAACTGCAGCAGCTCCTTTGTGCCAGGCTGGGCAGACAGGAAAGGAGGACGGGAAGGGAGCTCCCAGGCAAGACAAAACCCACAGACTCCCGGGAATATCCCCATGCCATGAAATGTATTGCAAGTCACATGCAAAACCTTTTTTTTTTTTTCCTCTCTATTTTTAAATGAAAGGAACTAAGTCCTCCTTTGCCAGCCCCCTTTAATCATGTGCGAAACCCTGCCCAGAAGACCATAATCCATGTGGGATCAGAGTCGGGGGAGGAAGGATGAGTTCCAAGCTCAAACTCACCAAACCAATACTATTTTCAGAATACAGTCCTTAAAACTATACTTCAGCTCTTTCAATCATAACAACAATGCTAGCAGGGATTTTAGTACAGTCTACCATGTCAGTACATTAGCTGCTAAGGCTATGTATTTAAAGAGTTATTGGTTTAATTCAAACGCTTGCCATCTGTTACTTCCTTGTGTTTTATGCATTTTAATTATTCTCAAGACTTTCAAGATCTCCACTTTTTTTTAATAACCTTCTGTCACATCCCCCATTATCAAAACAGTCAAAACAGCTTAAGTTTTGGGCAAGCGTTACATAAAAGACAGATAATAAAGACAAAATGTATGACACACCAGTCAGGTTTCAGGATGAAGAACGTATGGGTTTCCTGACTGTAGCCAGGAAAACAGTGCTCAAGGGGTCCAAAGTGCTCCCTGTTTCCTCCTTTTCAGTCTTTTTCCTTAGCAGAGAAAGATTTTGCCCATACATTCCTTTTCTTTTCCCAGGGGCACACAAGACTTTAGAGCTACACTTTCATAATCAGTTCTTACATGAGGAAACTGTTTATACTGAAAAGATTGAACTCCCCAAAGTTTCATAATTATAAGGATGCAGATAGAACCACTAAAGTGTGTTATATTAACAGCTAAGACAAAAGCCGACAAATTAATTTTCCAGCAGTAACTGTTTAGCAGCTGTTGAGAAAAACACATTCTAATCTTGGGGAAAAACAAAGACCAGGGTAGATCACTTCATAATGTTACAGAAACTACATTAGTTTCCAGTAGCTGAGGTTTCGGATGCAGTATG
The DNA here is from genome assembly GCF_000705375.1 of Tinamus guttatus. The sequence goes on along the minus strand of NW_010576792.1, from coordinate 741,417 downwards.
CTGAACTAAAATGTGTTTACAGGATAACAATCTTTGCACACAGAGATAAGCAGATGCACTTGCAAGAAGATCCTTTTCCACGGATGAGCAGGTTCAGCAAAGAACTGGGAACAGCAGCTTCAGCAGAGATCAGTTCCGGTAGGATGCAGGTGGTTGTGAAACTTAAGTCAAATGGTCAGTCTAGATCCTTTTCACTAATTTCCAAGGCTGCATGTGTATAATTTCATAAAGTGGTCATTCTTCATTTTGTATATGTATTATAAAGAATATAGATTATTGAATCGTGGCTGAATTCCAGGAGCAAAAAGGCGGACAACAGTCTAGTCATTATAAGTAGAGATTCTACATTCATATATAGCACGATTACGCAAGACAAACTTTCTAAAACGCTTCACCCATAATGCATCCAAAGACCTTTTTCAAAAAGAGCACTGAAGGTTACATCTCAGCAGATGCATCTCTTTCTTAAAATAACGCAGAAAGTGGAGGTACTCACAATATCTAGTTTTGCCCTGGGGAGCCTAATCTCCCCGCTTTTCTCTTCACAGTCAGTGGAGATTTACCTGGAAGGGATTCAGAGCAGGTGCCTAATGTTTTATCTCATCAGAGCGGTCTGCTGGAGAAGCATCCTTGCACTGACTACAGAAGAAGGAAGAGGAAGGAGAAATAGGGAAAACAAAACTCCTCAAACTACACTTAACCATTCTTGAATACCTTTCACCTGTGCTTTAAAATCTAATACTAAAATTAAAATAAGCACACAAAGGTCTCCAAACACCAAAAAAGAAGAGGATCAAGAATGCCCAGGTTTATTGAAAGTAACCAAAAACCCTTTTAATTTCTCAGAGATTTTGGCCCTGTGAAGACATCTGATATATGACACACTCAAGGAAGGGGCTGGCAGGGACCAGCTGACAGCTGGGTGAGTGCAAACACCGAGATTTAAAACTAGGTTTAATTCCATCCTATTTCCCAGGGAAAAGCTCAAATTTATTCTCGGCCTTTTCATCTGACTTCTTCCCCCTCCCCCAAACAAAAGAGTAACATGGCCTGCTCACCTCTCTGAACGGGAAGGCTCTAACCCTGCCCCAGGACTAAAGGAAACCACGAACGCACTCCAAGTCAGAGCTGAACTGCCCAAGTCAGTACTGACCTCTGCTTCACTGCCACAGTACCTGCATTCACTACCAAAGAGAAGGGGAGGAAACGGAAGGGAGTAATCCATTTGGCCCGCTTCGCTTTTTCTGTCATTCAAGGAAGGAAGAAGTATTTGGAAGTTAAACAATCCTTTCTGTAAGATTGGGCATATATAGGTACATGACAGGTGTTTCCAGTATGCCTTGGAAGCAACCTTTGCAACACAGTTTACAGGGTTCCAGCTGTAATTTCTCCTGTATGACAGCATGACAGGACATCTTCAGAAATTTCCAGCTATATTTTAATCACAACACCTAGTGCTCCAGGATACAACCCCCAAGCTTCTCAGTGCTTTATCTTTAAATCAGTGCTGCCATACAAAGGAGAAGTGGTTTCACACTTGTGCGAGAAAGGGGCCAAGACTTGGATGTGCTGACTGCCAGGATTAGCTTCAAGGACCAAGGGAACAGGATCTACATTTCAGTTCAGGCAAGAGAGCAAGGAGAACAACTCAGATGAATTCTGCGATCACAGTCAGCAGCAGGCGGTAGCACAGAAATACATCCGCCATCAGCAGCTTGGACAACTGCATAAAAGGAGGCAAGATGCTCATGCATGAAGGATGGGCATGCCCCTAATGTTCATTAAAAGTCAAGGGGATTTTGGCTCCCGCCTCTCACTACCACTTTAGAAAACTTCCCCTTTTGTCCTTCACCGCACAGAGGAGAGCGGGGGCATTTGTGCTGAGGACAGCCAGCATCCCTTTCCCTGAAAGCTGGCAGGGAAAGGGCCAGCTTCATTCCTGCCTTCCTTGCAGCAGTTCTGCTTGCACTGCATCTATCAGCCCATGGGCAAGGGCTGAACTGTAGCAGAGCTCATGGTCATGGACAGCAGGTTTGTGGATGCCACACAAGCTCTGAAAGCTTTGAGGATGTTCAGGTACCCTAAAGCAGCAGACACTTGTTCAGGCATTAGTAAGAAACACTAACTACTTATTATTTACTTATTCATTATTTAACATACGATTTAACAACAGTAAAAATAAAAAATATATATTCAGTATAACACTGAATTACTTAGTGACAGAAAAACAGCATTGCTTGTGAGCATATAGTCTAAATTGAAACAAGATCTTTTGATGCAGGAGTACTCAAAGTACCAAAACTTTACTGATTATGCAAGACATTTAAACACTAGAGTTACTATTTCATCACTCTTGAAAGGCCCGCTACCTTTATGATCTTAATCAACGTGACACTTTTTTTTTTTTTTTTTGTTTTACTTCTCCCATGACTTGGGGGTCTTGGTATTTAACACAAGACCTCAAGATACAGTTAGCAACTCAGGAGGGCAAACGCAGCTTGTCAAGAGAGCTTCTAAACTGAATTTGCAAGAAGTCTGCCAACACGCTGTGGGCTTCACATGGAAAAATTAGTCCTAACATTGTTACATACGTTGAAACAATTCAACAGACTTTCTCCCACATACTCCATACTTGATTAAAATGCCATGTTAAAAGAAGTGGATGGATCTCTATTACTAACCTTATCTCTGTACCTAACAGGTACCACACCCGGATCACTAGAATATTTCTGCAGGAACACTGGACACAGATTCACGGTCTTGGCTGGATTTAACTACTGCTGTGTGCGCGCACACACAAGTAAATCTATGTTTCACTCCATGGCACTTCAAGCAAGTACCTAATTATGTGCTGCCAAATAAATTGAATTGTCAATCACTACTAGGTAACTTATGAACATGAAAGGAAAACAAAATATTTCTGGAAAAGGCAGACTTAGCTTATGGCATTTATTTCCAGGAGAAAATGAATATTTCAGTAGTACTAGAAATAAATTTAAGTGTTTTTATGCAAAATTAACTTTATTCCTGGTGACAGGTCAAGGAGGGGAAATGAACCTGCCCTGAGAACCCTGACTCGAGTAGTTCTTAGCAGCGACAGGTTCCTATTCAAAAATACCATTAATGACAAGAAATGCCTTCCTGGGTAAGACGCATGGTCTGTCTATTCCAGGATTTTCTCTCTAGTCGTAGCACTAGGGGATAATGCCCAGGAGGAAGGCATCAGCCAGGCTACTGCTTGCAGCCCATCCCACCCGCATTCCCCCAGCACCTCCAGCTGCCGCTGTAAAGATGTCCTGGAGCACACCTTGGTCTAGGTCTTTTAGGTCACTGACTATGAATCTGTCCAGCTGCTTTTTCAATAAAAAGATTTAGAGGTTTTTTAAAAAAATTAAGGAATTAAGACAGCTATACAGGAGTGGAATTAAGACAGCTATACAGGAGTGGTTCAAGAGAAGGAAAAAAAACAAGCAAACAAAGCAAAACAAAAAAAAACACACCCAGTTTTCAGAAATTTTAGAGCAGTAACAAGTAAAATTTGCAGTGCATTTCTTGCAGAAGCAGCTAACATCTGAAGGCTGCTGATGGATGCTGGAGGCAGAGGTTGTCCCCTCCTTCCCTCGGCTCACAGAGAGCCCAGGTAGACATGCTGCCCTTGTGCAAAGGCAGCGCCAGCTCTCAGTGCCACTACCCACAAGAGGGTAAGTCCCTCAACAGGGTAACCCACAAAAAACAACATCCAGCATCTGTTATGGATGCAGAAGATAAGAACTGTCTTTAAGCTCCTTCAAGAGTGCTTCACGAAAATATGAAATATAACGACTGCATTTTTGTTTTTTTTTTCAAACATGCTTAGCATGAGTACGCTTTAAGGTTTTGTTTTGCTTATAACATGAAACATTGATTGGAATAATCTCCATGGCAGTTTTATAAGCTGACATTCTAGTCGGATTGGTTACCTGCCTCACAGTTTGAGAAAACAAATTGCTAAACCCTATTTTAGTGAACACCTGCTATAGCTAAGAGCAATCTTACTCCCATAGGGTTTGTTACAGCTGCATTAGATTGCCATTCCATTCCATTTAAATAAGTCTCTTTGGTGAAGCTGCTGCCCAAAGCTCATATTCAACACTTGCTCCTATAGCTAATACATACATAACTTTAAAACAACGAAATCTCACAAAAAAGGAATATTACTTTAAAAATATGCTTAATTACTACTGAAATAATACACAGACACTGTAAAGACAAAATCTTATAAAACCTGCTTGGTCCTTTATTTTACAATCTTCATATATGAAAAACTATGCTCATATATGAAAAACTATGCCTATGAACTACCTATGTTCAGCAACATAGGTATAAAGGCACCAGTGCAATATCCAATAAGCTTTTTTACTTCCGAAGTTTAACATACAAAGGCAATTTAACCCAACACCTTTAACAAAATACCAGGACTGAGATGCTCAAAAGCAGAGAGTCAACAGACATCCAACCCCAGCTCACACTTTCAAGCTTGCCTCCTCAGGGCTTTTCATAATAGACACAACAGATATCACATATTAAATAAACTACTGTATAGCTAAAGTACCACTTCAAAGCTACTCAGGGCAGAAAAAAAAGAAGGAGAAAAAAAAAGGAAAAAACTAAATGAATTGACAAGGACAAATCATTAATTACCAGAGCTGGAATTTAGCTATTCAAGCTTAACATCTAAATTTTACATTAAGTTTGTAGCAGAGCTGGATGAAACCTTGGAGCTAAAAATTTAGCAAAAAGTGACATTTCAAATGGACTTGTATCATCATTTGGATGAGGGAGGAACATATTTAGTGACATTAAAAAAAATCATTAGTTTCAGGTATTATACCCAAGTTTATATCCCTTAAAAGTGATAAACTCATAACTATCTTCATGACCAACTTATTTTGAGTTCAATCATGCATACTGCAAATAATATTTTCAAACATGTTAAAAATACTGTAGACATTTAAAAAGATATTCTACCAGATTTATATTTTAGGGACCCATATCCTTCTCCTAAACCTTTAACAGTGGCTTTGTGTACACAGAACGACAAAAAGATGCAAACCAGCTTTTCTGAACTAGAAAATCTTGAAAATCACAGCTCATGAGGAAGTTTATTCATGACTCTTCCTCCTCTTCCTGCAAGGGAGATGACATACCAAAGGGGAAAGCAAACACAGACACAGGACTAATGGGCAGAGCTGCTGAGGCATCCAAAGATGAGAAAATTAATTCCATAAAATGACCAGAAGATACTACATGACAGGCCAGATCTGCACAGAGATAAACACACATATTGTTTTCAAAGGTTCTTGGGATTTATTTTGATGAGGAAGACAGATGAAAACATGTAGCTGTTAGCTTTACTGACTGCGAAAGAGATTCATTTATTTCAAGTAGCAGCTAAGCAACCTTTGACCACTGTAAGACCTGACAACTTTAATTAGTTTTAGCTTAAAATTCAACCAAATTTGCCTTTGGCTTCTATCCAAATAATTTTATCCCAGGCTGCTCTCTGTTCCTAGTGAAGCATTGCAGTATAATTACTTTAATTTCTTCATAGTTATGTTCCATTTCCTAGCTTTCCAAGAAATTTTACAACTTATAGTTAAAAAAAAAAAAAAGAAACACTTTTTCTCACATTAGTGAAGCAAAATTAATAAAGAGCGTTCATTCCTTGCTGACCTGAGAAGAGTTTTTAAGTGTTTCAACAGTCAGGATGCCAAAATTATGTTCATCATGTTGAATTAAAGACACTGGCCATAACACCTCCACTCACTGCATGCACAAAATTAAACTGCTAGACCTGTTTGCAGGAAGAAGGGAAGCTGGTTTTAGCTGGTATCATTCTTGTCAAGAAAATGACCATCTGGCAAAAACTGCCGACGTATGAGCAGCCCTAACTACTTCCAGATTAAACTACGTTTTCACGTTGCCATAAAACACTAACCCCAATTAGGAGTTCTGTTGGACAGCAATTTGGCGCTTTGCCACATGCTGCACGTGCCTAGAAAGTCATCGGACAGGCTGTATTTGAACAGAGTCAAAATTATGGGGGTAGCTTCAAGCAACCAGGGTGTTTTTTCCAGCTATCCTAATCCAAGCCCATATTCCCTATTGCTTTTCTATTTAATTGCACAAGATAACCTCCCACTTCAGAGACTGAATTAGGAGATTAGTCCTGGAACAAGTCACAGCACACACAGCTGCAAATACAAACATAAGTTTGTGTTGTCAGGAGCCTGACCCTTCCAACTACCAATAATCTCCTGTTTACCCAGGGGTTTCCAGCACTGTTTATACCGATTTATCAGCATTTTTATTAGATTGCCTTCTGGTAGAGTATTAAACAACAATGCAGTACTAAGCACTTGTGATCCTGAGCAGAAATGCAAACACCAAATAGAGCTTTTTCTCAGTAGGGTTTTGCTTTTAGGAAAATTATTTAAGAGACACATCCTTTTATGTGGTTAAGGAAGACAGGCTAATCTCATGCTGCACTTTAAACCCCAGGCACAAAGATCTGCAACGGTCCTTTACTTTCCTCTATGAAACCCCACAACGTGACATTTGTTCCCAAGAAAATTCTCTCCTGTACATTTGAGCTTTTACTATGGCAGAAACTCGCATTCTGCCTGCAGGGATGCCTGCCGCAATCTCAGCAAAGAGAAGATATTATGGATTTCCTACTCCATTTCACAGAATGCAATGTTCATTAAAGGATCAACTTAATAAAAATAAGACAGGATAACAATAACAGAAGTATTTTAATTACATTTTCGCAGTTTGGATTTTTCCTCAAGCTAGATATGCCCACAGCCTCAGCTTTTACTGAAGTATGGAAAGGATTTGATCATGTATGAAATTTCCCTGCCTAAGTGTAGCAGCAGCAAGTTACTCTCAATTTCCACCTCTACAGAACAGTAACCCGGTGGCGGAATCCCCAGGGACATCGAGCAGTTGTGCAGGCGACCGGAGTCGTGCGGACAGTGGCTCCCAGGCGGCTGGGCCGCGAGCTCGCTCTAGTGACCTAGCGCACGCAGCGTTTGCTAGGAGCCAAAGCACAGCCAGGTACCATCTGGCACCACTCACCTTTCCTCATACCTCGGGATAATCTGAAGGGATAACTAGACCGTGCCGCACCAGAGCACGACGGGGCTGTCTCTGCGCAGGGAGAGCAGTGGCGCTCGCAGTGCTGTGGCAGAGGCTGCCACGTGCGACAGCCAAGGCCTTCTCGCAGCGAGCCACTTCCTTGCGCCATTTCTTGAACACCAACAAAGTACAGCTGCAAGTTAGCAGTCTTCTGCATAACAGCTCTGCTTCACATCTCAAAAGCAAAAATTCCACAAGGAAAACAGACAAAATAAAACTCTCTTCTTCCTTGCCTCCCCTCAGATTTTACATTTTACAAGCATTTTATAATTACCTTCTATTAACAAAAAAAGAAAAAAAAATAGATGGTTTCAGGCTAAATTGCTTCACTATTGTCATTATATTCATTGCATGGTCAATGTTCAGGTTCCCATGCACCTATTCAGGATAACCTTGATTTTGCAGTTTCCACAGGAACAATTAAACCATTCAAAATGACCCTCCTCACCAAGTGTTTGATTTAAAAAAAAAAAAAAAAAGCTTTTCCAGTCTTCCTATTTGTCTGTAGCTGTTTTCCTTCCTCTTGGTGTAAGGATGAATTCTTGGCAAATCTGTCAAAGTCAGATATGCACCCATACACACATTATACACATATACATATACACAAGAGCTGATATTTATCTCAATGTTTCTCCAGATGTTTACTATTACACCAAGGCACTGGAAGGGCATGTAGCAAAACCGTTCCAGGCATATTCCTGCATTTCAGGCAGGAATATGTATTTTAAATTGTTTTGGAGAGTCTAAATTTCAGGATGTTAAGAACATCATGACTACAGCAACCACTTATAAAGGATCATTGTACTTCCTAATGAACAAAGCCTGTTGAAATGCTAAACTACATGATTATTGCTTAATTTCTAGATGTGGATATACCTCATTGCTTCTCTGTACAGACTACACTTTGAAGCTGAAATAATGAACTACGGCAATTAGAGAAGAGCTTTTAAATAGAACGAGAATTAATGCCTTTTTATTAAATATTCGAAGAATAACTCAAAGGAGAAATAGCTCTGACACATCACTAAGACTTACATATGTCCTTAACTTATGCATGAACAATCTGACCAAAGTGAATGCGACTACTCCTTCACTGCAATTTAATAACTTGCACAGCTTTTTCCAGGCTTGAGGCCTAAATTATCCAGTCAACATGACTGTCTCATTTAGAAAACAGCATTTCCCATAAAACTTACAAGCTACTATAAATTGAACTTTGGAAGAATAAACGGTTGGGACCTCAAAGTTGTCAGGACCACAACAGACCTCCATCCAGTAGGTATCTTGACACATGCACGCGTGCTTTTCAACTCAGAAAAATTAAATAGGCTACTTCACAGAAAAGGAACTGAGTATCTAAAGGATGGACAGTTCAAAAAAAGATTAAATAACGTCTGTAACTTTAGAACAGTACTTTCATGTATGTCAGGGTACCACTCGTTCTAAAAGCTGAATCAAAAAGCTAAGGCTTTTTTAGAATTTTGTTTTCTTACTCATTTATATGCACATTTCCTTTGTAGTCTAATAGATTCATTTTATGTACTTAAATTAGATGGTATACTGTGAGCAAACAGAATTGAGGATTCCTTCAAACTCTACAGTCAGGCTAATTTTACAGTACTTACCTTCAGTATCTTCAATATTATCTTCAGTATTTGTACCATGCCAAAATGAATGCTAACAGTTCACACTACTTCATTCGAAATTAAAAAACAAAACAGCCAAATAAAATTAACAAAACACAATTGGTCCAAATATATGCACATATTAAATACTGCAGACACCAAGAATGTAATACTATACTAAAAAAGATTATATATACATAAAGAGATGTTAAGTCTGAAAAAAAATGTAATAACCCCAAGCAAAAGCTAAGCAAATCCATAATCTGATTTCAGCAAAACAAACCAGCACCTAAGTTCAACTTCTTAAAGTTGAATCATCCTCCATTTCATGAGAAGTACTCCAGGCTGACGATACTGCATTCACATAAGGACTGAAGAAAAATTAGACCCAAGCTAGAGCAGAAGAAATTAAGAAAAATATGTATTGAGCAAGACTAATAGAACCATATTTAAGAAAAATCATAAAGCAAAATCAATATTTCCAGTAATAGGAAAGTCATGGCTGGGGAATTTCAAAAATAACCCTTTGATTCAGTTACAGATCACTTTGGAAAAAGAGTTCCGGATCCCGAAGTGTGCATCTCCTCCTTCTTGCACTACGTGTCGTAAGGGCAGGTCCTTTCCCCATCCCAGCATAGGAATCTTTAGCTAAAGCCCCAAAATTGCCAGCCTGTGTCCAGATCCTTTACTCTGAAAAGTGGAACTTGACCATCCTGCTGGGCCAAATTCAATGCACTTTTGCTTTTATTCCTCTTCAACAGCAAAGTCAAATCAAGGATTTAATAAAAATCAGGAAGCCAAGCAAACGTGATAATACCAACAGATAAAAAATTTATTAATGAATGAGTAACAACAAGCTTCAGTTTTGAATCCAGTCAAAGCAGAAGAGTAAACTTTTCATCCACTCTCCCAGCTGAAAAAGCAACTTGTCCTCGCTTAGCTCCATCACGTCTCTACCAGAAAATTGACTTAATTGTCAGCAGGGCCTTTGGGATGCGACACAACTCCCGCAGCGCTCAGGGGAGACTCTTGAAGGCCGGTATCCATCGCAAAGACACTGGCACCGCCACGGCGCCGCCATCCCCAGGCAAAGTAGAACAGCCTGGGATCTCTGAAGAGGCTGACAAGAGGATAAAGAACAAAATTCTGCTGTCCTGGATGATTAGCACTGGCCTGAATAAGGCAAATTGCTTTATACGTATTAGTACAACCTCACCAATTCCGGCACCTATTGCTGCCAAAATCAAGCTTGAAGGTTGTGATTTCAGATCACTGTAATACCTCATAAGGGCCTTTCCAAAGGCTAGGAAGAAAAGCAACATGTTTGGTATTTCCCTTCTCCTGCTCTTTTCCCAAGAAAGATATAAGCAAAAATAGTAAAACAGGAGGCTGCAGCCAACACCAGCTGTCCCACTCATTGCCAGCAACTAGGGGCAAAGAGAGACTAGGTAGGTAACAGATTTTGCTACAGTAGGCATTCAAATCCAGTTTGCATTGACATGATGCCATCACAAAGAAAGAGGAGACAGATTCAACTAAACCTGCGGAATACAGGCATAAAAAGTAATATTTTATCTAATGTACGATGCCATTTGGAAGACTTGTGTTCCTCTGTAGCCTCGTTTGAAACAGTTGAAAGCAACAGCGTTATCTTGGCTACATAGGTTTTAACTGATGACACAAGAAGAACAAAGTTGTCTTGAGAAAGCTATGTGGTACACACTTTAAACCCAAAAACATCTCTAGCACAGATTTTTGAACGCAAAGCACTCAAAATATAGCTGACAGAATGATCAATTCTACGAACAGCCTGCAAACAGATACACCAGATATCAACTACTTGCATTTATATAGAAATAGAAGGGAATTTAAATGTTCTCATTACCTCCAGTTATAAGTTCTACAGAAATCTGAGATGCATTTGCTATGTAAGCATTAGTAGCTCATCACTTTGCTCATCTCAAAATGATGTAGGGCTTAGTAATGTCTTCAGGAACCATGTGCATTCCAAGAGCCTATTTCACAACTCTGAACAAAAGTACAGAAATACAAGGGAGTCCAACTGCCTGTACTTACCAATAACACAGATTACGGCAGCCATTGTACTTGGATTAACAAGACAACACCACTTCCACAGCCCTCCTCTGTGCCTTGGTATGTATTTACTGCAATTACTAACCTGTATGACTGTGACAAATCACATAAATGGGTTTGAGAACAGATTTTAAAGCTATACTGTACTCCTAACATTAATTTTGAGGTCAGAAGTATATTTGCAACGTCATAAAGAAAGAAAATGACTTTAAGAAGAATAAAAAAAAATAAAAAAAGCACACTTAACAGTTGGAGGTCAAAACAAAGCCTAAACTACAATTCATTACACATTACACTGTTATTTATGTAACAAGTAACCAAAATATATAAAGCGACCAACCTTTCTGGAAAACTTCACAAAAAAAAAAAATCTCCAAACAGCAAAACACTAGGTGAATTGGAAATCAGAAATTTTGACAGTGGATGGAATACAAGGTATTCTATCTTTCATTTATGATGCAGGAGGAATGCCGGTTGGGAAAGGGGAAAGAAGAGCAGAGAGACAAGGTTAACCAGACCACAACACAATCCTATTTTTGAATGTCAGTTCTCAGTGTAATTCTACTAAGCAGGTATCCTATATTCTGGGTATATTAAATGGGGTCAGATAAAACTGAAGTTTAGTTACTCAGATTTATCTATTCAAAAGTGCACCTTCCTCTGTTCAAATTTCATCCATTATCTTAACGTAATTAAATTTTGCATGGAAATACTAACTCGCAAGCTAACTATTAGGCATCATTTATGTTGACTGACATCATGTAGACCTAAGATCTGCACAAACCCATAACAATGACTTCGTTCCAGTAAGTTTCTGATTAGAACATAAAGTGTCCCCCCCAACACAAAAAAAAAAAAAAGAAGAAAAAAAGAAAAAAAAAACACCCATACACACAGCCAGGGAACAATAGTAGCAGGACAGGCATTGCAGAGATAAGAGACTTTAAATAAGCCTTCCTTTTAATAACTACAAGTTGTTACTATCCAAAAAAAAGGGTCAAGCCCCTACTGCAAAAGCTTGACAAAAAAAAAATTCCTTGCATATCTTAACTAAAAACATACTGTTGCCATTATCAGCTTAAAAAAAAAGCTTTCAGATAATCCCTGCAAACTCCCAACGTAAGTGGATTTGATATTATGAAGCCATTGTTCAAAGTCACTTTGCCTAGTCCCTTACACGCTCCTCGTGTCATCACTGAGCGCACTTACGACAACACGAACAGTTGCACTGTTAGGCATACAACAAGACACGTTAAAGGAATGCGCTTCCTAATACACTGCCATACACAGTCAAATAGATGTGTAAGGTTCTCCCAAACCATATGCATCCTACATTCTACTTAAGGCACACACTCCTGCATGTAAGCAGATGTATTAGACACTCAATAAGTATCAACCATATCAACTGCCCATCCAATAGGTACTCCTAGGATACACATTTTGTTTCCTCTGCTCTAAGCTGGTAGTGATTTTGTGTCTGAGAAAATTAAGGTTTACAGCCAAGAAGTGGCTTTGCAATAACAGTAAAGCTATTGCCACCTGCTGTCAGAAAGTATGCATGGCACCCCATAGTACCTCAAATATTTTACAGTTTTAGAATGTAGAGGTTTTTAAGGATTTCAACTTTACAGATTCTTTGTTCCTCTGTTGCTTGACTTCTCTAGAAAGTGCATGTAAGAAAACGCCCAGGGTAAGTGTAGCACGAAGGATCAACAATCAGGATGGTCTGAAGCTCAATAAAAGTCATATCACAGTTCAAAATACAGGGAAAAAAAATCTACAAACAGGAGTAATCACTTTCAGTTACCATCCCTTCAACCACTCAGGATGCAACAGATGAATGAAGCAACAGATACGGTCACCCACAGGAAATCTGAGACAAGATGAGTCCATGGAGAGGGCTCACATTTTGCAGGCCGTTACTGCCCTTCAGCACTGAACACAGCTAGAAATAAGGAGTCCAGGTCAGTCTAGGTAAGAAAGCACCAGCACTGGATCAAGACCAACGTGCTAAGTAAGCTCATGTACCACAACCCATTACTACTAAAGTGTCCCTTACCTTCCTTGTCCATTTTATGTTAGATTATCAGAAGACTTTCAAGGTTATAGCATTTTTTCTTTTAAGCACGCCAGAATACACACACAAGTTTTAAAAGCTATTAAGTCATTAACATACCAGATAAAGCTATCCAATTAAAAAAAATATATTAATCCTTCATGTTGAGGCTCAGTTCCTTTTCCATACCAACTTCCAGCTAAGCATAGATTCCGGATGAGATGTAATATTGAAAGGCAAGATATTCCTTAAGTGTGAATTTGCCTTCCTTATAGCTTTCTGCTGCACTGGTGTGATTACCAAGAAAATGAAAAAGCTAATCACTCCTTACCCAACTGAGGCAAAGTAGACAAAATAAACAAACAAAAAGGACCATTTATTATATATGCAACACCAATTCAGATTCAGCTAACAATTCAGGCACCTTCCTAATATTCAGACAGGCCATTTCTAAATTAATTTCTACATCAGAAGCTCCTAGATGATTTTTTCTTTTTTTGTACAATAAATTAAGTTGCCAAAGGAAATGGATTAGCAAGTAGAAGAATTACCTGATGTCAGATCTGTTTCAGATTAGAATTCATCCTTTTTCCCCCCCCCCAACATATTCATTAAGCGCTAAGTTCAAGGCAACTGCAGTGACTGATTGCACATTAACAAGCTGTTTATGTGGAAATGTGTAGTTCAGATAGTATCTACGCTTACATATTTGTTTAAGAATAACTCACAGCTAATATATTCAGTCCCTATATTCAATACATAAGATAACTCTATCTCACAGTTTAATTTTAATCTTGAAAAAAATGGGATGCCTCAAAAAATGATAATACTTCAAGGTCAAGGGTGGAGAGGAGGGAGGAAAAAAAATTAAAAAATTAAAAGATCTGGCATAATATCTGGTGCTTTATTATCTAACACAGTTTTGAAATTGAAAGCTTGAGGGAAGAAAAGCAGCATATTTTATTAGGAAAAGTTGAGATGTAATATGAAATGGTTATTTACTTTTGTAAATCTAATCATTCAGAAACTCCAGTCAGAGTCACTTACCTGATAAGCAAACTAAACACTGCCTATTCGAAACGGAGCTTTTTCTTTTCCAATACCATTTGCTTTAAGTATCAAGACAGGGACATTTAGCAGGACAAACATTTAAAATTCTTACAGATCTATGAAAAGAGATTTAAACATAATCCACTTCCTGAAAACACTCTAATTAAACAACCAAGAGCTATCAGCCTCTTCTTGTACCTTCTCTCACAGTCGGCACTGTACATTATACAAGGGGAGCTAAGACAACTCTGCAATTTATTGCTGTCGAACCAGCCGTCCTTTTGCTGAAATGACTCAGGAATCTCAATTTAGATATGTAAATTATTTCCTGTAGGGGAGATTATTTGTTGAACAGCGTGAGGTTCAGCAACTAAATTCCAGCACCAGAGATCAGTGGAAAAAGGGAAATCAAAAGTTGTTTAATTCTTTCGTACATTAACTCTTTTCATTATGATTTACCACACAGTAAGATATTCTCATCCATTTTCTCAAACTAAAATATGCTTTTTAAAAGGTAATAGCTTTTTCCACAAATTTGAGAAAATTAGGAATAATTCCAGTGATCACACAGGGTTTACAAAGGGAACAGCCTATTAGTTGCTAATTTACAAGTAGCATTGTACACTTATTACCAGAATAATCTACTTGAATAGAATTAGTAGTAGTAGTTATGTTCCTTTTCCTGTAGTTGACAGGTTTCCATTCTTGGTATCATACCTTTGTAGAACTGCAAAAGAACAGCTTTTAGAGTCAAAAGAAATAACATCTCCTATAGCACTGTCATTCTTACCACTTATAAAATCAAATCAAATAAATCAATCAAATCAATCAATCAAATCAATCAATCAAATAAATAAGGGAGAATGAGCCTAATTTTTCCACATAACACTATTCCTTTTCCCTCATTCATGTTCCTAGTGAAAACTAACTCATAATCGCATTAGCGCATGCTATCTTATCGGAACTGAGCACATATATTAACAAGCAATGAATGAATGTTTGAAAACACAAGTGGTAAACTGTTGCTTAAGGCACCTGAGGTGCATGTGCGCACACGCACATACACACACACACAGAGCCCCTTTGAGAATTCAACTGCTGTACCTACCACATATTTATAAAGTAACACATAATATAACAAAAAAGTACCTTTTTTTGGCAACGTTTTTAAAAAAGCCCAAGGAGACTAATACTTACTGTTTAGCTGCTATTACAAATACTTCACCATTAATTTTCAAGGCTTATTGATGCTTTTGCTACTTATTTCTGTATCTGGAACAGGTCTCAAAGTAAGAAGAATAAGCTCCATGATTGCTGGATTTCATGTTATTTTGCTGTTTTTCTTCCAAAAAACATCTTAAAAACTCCAGCAAACATCAAAGACTTACTGCATCATGCCAATGTAAGTTATTAGAACACTTTAATGCCAAATGCTCCTCTGTTTAATAAACAGAGGCAGCAGACAAACAGAAACAGAGGGACATAATGCGCTCAATCACATTTTGTGACTTAAGGATTCCACTATTACCTGAAAATATTTTTCTCACATAATCCACCTGGTCCACAGAGATACCTCTGTGCAGGAAGTGTCTGCAGTACAAATAAGATGTGCATTAAAAAAAGCTGAGAGCGCTTTTTTCTCTGAGAGAGAACCAAATGAACTCCTCCTGCCTCTCCTAAACACACACAGACAACTTCCAAGGGAGGCAGAAGGATATTTGAAAGCTGGCTAATTTTTACCATCTGACTTGCAAACTTACTGTAAGCACCTGCAGTCAGGATTAATAGGCATCCAAAAATATTTGTTTTGTTTAAAAGGCCAGTGATTGTGGATTCACGCAACAAACAACACATCTCAACGAAGAAACCATTCTAAGTTCTTACTATGTAATACGGAAAGGGCAGAAAAGAATAAAGCATTAAGATTTTGTACAAATCTTAACAGAAACAGAACAGTAAAGAAGGGCAGGAAATTAATGCAGCAAGATACATTAGGCAGAACACCAAGGTGAGCTAGGACCTGTCTGGAATACAGCTACTAGCACCACTTGGTGTATTATGTTTCCAGAATGGTTCCCCAAGAGAGGAACTATTCCAATAGAGGAATGGTTCCAATAGTTACATAATTCATGCTGATTTTGGCAAAAACAGCACTTCCATTCCTTCTTCAACTACCTTGCCAGTCATTCTGCATCCCTGTGCTGCAGTCACTCTTTAGGGGAAAATAAAGAGAGATCTTCACTCTGATCACAACTAACTGATTTAAAATTGCCTACTGTAATAACACAAGGATAAGTCACAACCTTTTCCTTTCACCATTTCCACAGTTGGCCTCTTTGAGCATAAAATATTTTTAGAACACTTTTAGAAAACAAGGAACACACAGTGTCTGCCCAAGTCCAGGTGAAAAGAGGATCCTTCTCCAGCAGTGATCACTTATTTCTTAGTATTTAGTTAGATAATATCCACCAACCACTTTATTAGCTTAATGAAAGAAATTAAGTTGGTACAGTGTTTCTTACATATCAGAAATTCAAGGAAGATTTTACCTTTTTTTTTAAAGAAAAAAATATTAAAATGAAAAAAAAAGGCAACATTAAAAAAAAAAGAAAGAAAAAGAAAAAAAGCAACATCCTAGCCCGGGACAGTTGTTACCTATAAGTCTGATTTACCAGAGTACCACCATCTGTTCCATTAAGTAGTTTTACCAGCTCACAGCCTAAACACAGAATACACAGAGTACAAATACACAGAGTACAAAAAAAGAAAAAGAGAAAAAAAAGAAAAAAAAAAGAAAAAAAAAACTTTTTTTTTTGGCAAAAACCTCCTAGGTATTTTCAGAGCGTTACGTCACTCCTCAGACCTTTCAAAGACTGCTTTAGGGAGTGGTTTTAGTTGTTTTCTTAAACCTTTTTATAAAATAGTCAAGCAAGGCATGCAGGAGACCTGCGTAGATGGGCAAGGAGCTGTTGAGCAAACTCAATGAACAAGAAGAGCATGTACGTAATGTGGAAGAAGGGCCAGGCCACGTGGGAAGAATATAGGAACATTGTCAGAGCATGCAGGGATGCAACAAGGAAGGCCAAGGCCCGTTCGGAATTAGAGTTAGCAAGAGATGTCAGGGACATCAGGAAGGGCTTCTATAAACACATCATCAGCAAGAGGAAGATTAGGGAAAATGTTAGTCAGCTGCTGAATGGGGAGGGTGCCTTGGTGGCAGAGGGTGCAGAAAAGGCAGAGTTACTAAATGCCTTCTTTGCTTTTGGCTTTACTGCTAAGGCTAGTCCCCAAGAACTACAGAGCCCAGAGAGATTTGATTAACATGTTCAAGTATCTGAGGGGTGGATGTAGGGAGGATGGGGCCAGGCTCTTCCCCATGGTGGCCAATGACAGGATGAGGGATAATGGATACAAGTTGAAACACAGGAAGTTCCATCTCCATGTGAGGAGGAACTTCTTTACTGTGAGGGTGACAGAGCCCCAGGACAGACTGCCCAGAGAGGTTGTGGAGTCTCCTTCTCTGGAGATCTTCAAAATGTGCCTGGATGCCACCCTGTGCCACATACTCTAGGTGTCCTTGCTGCAGCAGGGAGGTTGAACTAGATGATCTCTAGAGGTCCCTTCCAACCTTAAGCATTCCATGATTCTGTGAAAATGCTCACATAAATGTTGATTTTAATTGCCTCTGAGTATCAGCAAACTCCAAATTCATGAAAGCATTTTTCATGCAGATACTATCCTCTACTTGGAGAATGAAAAAGTACATTACATTAACTAAACAAGCTACTTGTACTCCATTAAATTCACTGGTATGTCTCCACTATAAAGAAGGGACTTATGCAGACAGAAATAACATCATATAATACAAAGGATTAGGTTTATTAACTTCCATGCCCCCACATAGCTTTTTACTGCACCTATCCATTTTGGCCAATGTATCCTTAGGGATCTGGGCACTTTGTTCCATTAAGCGGAAGATAACTCTGTATGTTGCCTTCCAATAAATGTATAGGTAATACCATAAATAAATACTTTAAGTTAATCAACCAATAAAACCAACACCAATGACAATACTACCCAAAAAGAAAAAAACATCCCATCCTAGACATACATACCGTGGTTCTTTTTCTATGTGGATGAGGCACTGAGCAAAGGGTGACAGAACACCCTTCCACAGCATCCACTTCAAACTAACCAAATTAATTGATTATAACATAATACATGACCAAATCCATTACTCGATCTTTTTTGGCCATCTAACATACCTTTGAAGTCTTTTATCACATGGACCTACCAGACGGTTCTTTACCTCTGTTGTAGACGTGGTTACTAAACCAAATTGTCTTAAAACATATAGAGTTTTGAACACAAATTCGAAAGATTGTTTTCCACAGAAAAAAAGAACAAGCAAGCAAATTACATAAAACATTAAGTCAGTTTCTTATGTTAAACAATTTCCATTATATTTAGCCTATAAATGGTTTGATTTATAATAACCTGAGATGGAATGAAAGTCAGTACGTAAGTTCTGATTTCTACACTATATATTATTAAGTTTCAGCCAGCCAAGGTTGAGTTAAAAAATAAATAAATAAAAAATAAATTATTGTCTCTTAGTGACTACACTGTTAAAGCTTTCAAGTAATCCTGGGCACAGTAGGGCACAGATGATGAACAGGTGCAGTATGTAGAAATTAGAAAAGCTAAGAGAAGTTTCCAGACAGCTTTGCATCGGATTTTTGTTTTACATACTTTTTCGGGATTCCGTGTTTGCAGCGCTACAAAGGATTTCCAAGCTCGAACTGTACCAAACATCCAGCTACCTACCTGCATTAACGATGGCATCGACCTCGAGCAACGTGATATCGCCTCGGTAAAGGGAAACTTTCTCGCTCAGGCTTCTCTTCCCCTGTGTTTCTTCTTTAGTGTTTTCACCTGCAAGAAAATAAAGCAAAAAAAAGCAAATTATCAGTGCAATAATGCCATTATTGGGAAGCCAGGGCTGGTACTCGGGAGCTGCAGTCACTGCTGCTCCGGGACATTTCTCGGTTTCGCCTCCAGAGGGCACCAGGACTCAGGAAGATGCAGGAAGACCCCTTGCCAGGGCTCCGTTCTGAACACCAGCACTTCACCTCATTGCTCTAGTCTATAAAAACTTCCCGTGACCTCAAACTCTGCTACAAACACGCAGGGGCCCTTAAATTCAGCATGAGTGCATGCTGCTGGACACCTTAGTCACGAGCAGGCCACTCAAGTGACAATTTTGCTGGGCCACTTCTCTGGGGGGCGAGGTCGTCCCTGGAAAGCTCCACACCTTTCCTTCACATACACCTAAAACACCTGCTCAGAAAATCCACTTCCCCTTCTGCAGTAATTTCAGGAATCTCTAATTCATCAGAAACCACCAGTTAGCTCCCCTGTAAGCAGGAGTGGGATCTGTCAAGGTGTATGTTGGTGCCAAAACCCAGGCTGTTCCTGAAACCTCATCTAAGCGGAAAAAGGAACGAGACAAGATTTGGAAAAAAACAATGGTTTAGAAAATTTCATTCAAAAGGAATCTCAAGGACAAAAAAAAAAGCAGAGAAGTTCTCTCTCTTTCAGCCCAAGAACACTAGAACAGAAGTGACACTTCTGAACACTGTTGAAAAAGTCAGGTTTATACAGAACCAGAAAAAAAAATGTTTATCTATAAGCATTAAAGCTGCACTGCCCTCCGCTGGCCAGCTAAAAGTTGTGACAGAAAAAAAAGAAATCGTAAAAGTTTTTATCCTTATCATTTTTGTGGATGTCAAAACACACACCCGCATTAGGGAAAAAAAAAAGACAAACTGGAAAAATTCATAAATGAAAACTCTTCCAGGAGCTATTAAGTAGACAGTATTTTTAGATTAAAAGATCTCCAAAGTACAAACAACGAGTGGGTGGGAACATGCAGGAAAATACCACCATGTGCTTCTCTTGCTATTTTGCTTTTCCCAAGGCATCTGCTATCGGTTGTCAACACTGGACACCAAGCTAAAAGCAGCTCTTTGGCCTGGCCATTTTCTTAGGACATGGCACTCGTACCCTTAAGGAAACAGACTTAACTTGGACAAAAATTGATTCTGCATTCACTGAACAATAAGCAAAAGACTAGCCTTATGTACTTTTAATGTTGAGCTGAAAAACAATGTAAATCATTGAATATATAACTGCACCATCTGATTCCTAATTTAACAAATAAAATGCTATCAAAAAGGAAAACATTTGTTGAAAGCTATATCTAAGCTTGTCCTGTCTTTTTCTCTCGTAATTCCTATAAATCCATATCAAATTTTACTTTTTGACAATCTTGGTTTCTACTTAATAGCATGAAAAATAGCATGAAAAATTATTCTATCGCTGTATGCACCCACAAAATACCCACATCCAGAAAACTGGATGTTCTGACTTTACTTCATCAAGAACGTTGTTAAACTGAAAAAGCACAGAGAAGGGCCCAAACAAACCAAGATTTGGCAAACTGGAAGAGAGATCACCAAGAAAGTAATGCAATGGGATGGAGGGAGAGGGAAGCTGGAGCAAGTTAACTGAGTGTTGACTGCTCTTCATAACACAACAGTTAGGAGGCATTAAAATAAAATCATCAGATAAGATATTCAAACGGGGGAAAGAAAATCCTTCCACCTTAAGCAGTATGAAACTCTTTCACAGCATTAATAATAAAGAATTATATAGATTCAAACAGCAAAGATTCATACCAAAAGATCTTTTGGAGCATAACAGAAAAAGGAAGCTGGGGTTTAAAAACAAACAAACAACAACAACAACAAAAAAAACTTTAGTCTGATCCTATAAAGCCAAAGCAAACAAGGAAAAACAGCATCTCAGCCAAGTCAGTAAAAAAAAAAAAAAGTCTAACATGATATTAGAAGGTAGTTTTGCAAGCAAGGGTGTTGCTTCCCAAGAATGTCAGGCAGTACCTTTGAATAGCCATGACCTATACTATATGCTCTTCATTCCCTTTCCAGAAATTCCTCAGATTGCAATTCAACTGCTTTGTACCTGTTGGGCCTCAAGGGCCAAATTAGATTTTTAAAAAGCATTGGCTGTGAATGCGTTTCACTGGCTTATACTGAAGTAATTTTTGTCAATAAAAGTTTTTCAAGCAAAGTAACAAGGCAAAATCCTATCTTTCTGCTATTTCCTCATCCAACTAGCTTCTACCACTACTCTCTCTCCACTCACCCGGGGCATTTTCACCCTGTCACCTTATTTCACTGTGAAATTGTTTCTAATTTAGTAACCTGGAACTAACTTTTTCCTCTTCCTGAGGAGTTCTGAACCAATGTACTACTCCTACCCACAGGAAAGTGAATACCAGCAAAATGAAATGCAGCGCCAAAAAGAGTTTAATTAATCTGTTCGCATTGATGCCTCTCCAGCCCCACAAATGTTGGTAAAACAGATGAACCCAAAGAGAAGAGAAGGGTTCAACTCTAGGATGCCACCTCTCCCTGCCTGCCACTCCTTGCCACTGGCTGCTGCACCGCAGAGCACTGACATTAGAACAGAGATCAGCCTGTAAAATTACAAAAACAGCATAAAGATTCTTACTACTTCAGAATAAATCATGTTGGCTGCTTTTTTGTTTGACTTTGTCTTGTCTTGGGAATCAGACATCCAGACTTACAACACAGATTCAGGCAATCTCAGAGTCCTCACTTCCCAGAACTCCCAGCTCAGATTCTGGAATATAGAGCCATTAGTTCAAAATCTTCACCTAAAAGCATCAGTAAACTGATTTTCTCCTACACAGGCAGATTTCACAGCCATTCAGATGAATTCAAATAATTAATCAGCACACATAGAAAATGATTGAGGAGGAAGACAAACATATGCCAAGAAACTTTTGAATTTCTAAATTCCTTCCACAGCACATGATGGAAATACAATCTTAAAATGATTACAGGCTTAATTACATTCTGTTCAGGCCTATTCACTCAAAAGTGAAGAAAAAGAAAGTGAGACACATGTAAAATAACCCCCACACCCAACATGTGTGAAAAAGTTCCATATCCACAACTAAGTTGGGATCTAACAGAAATCCTTAGAAAGTCCCCAAAAATGAAAGTAACACATACAAATATGTGTTTTAAATTTGTTTTTCAAGTTTCTAATCTGTGTTTCTTTGCCGGTTTTCTGACCTGAATAATTCCCCAGTGCTTCTACCTACTTTGCCATATTCCAGTCATCTCCATTACACTGTGGCCTCACTTTGATTTAACATTAAGCAATAACATCCTATAGGGATGTAAAGAAACTCACTGTCAAGAACTGAATGCCCAAAAAGGAGACGGGAGAGTCCTAAAACTTCATTCAAATAAAGGAAGAGTCCACCAGGCATATGCCTGGTGGGGTCTCTCAAATTGCTAGAGGACGCAGCCCCCCTTTTATCCTAATTTCCTAACTGAGAGACACACTCTCCTTTTCCCCGTTGCCCAGGTACTCAGAGCCTTCCTGGCCCGTCTACGCCAAGCTCCCTGCCTCCTTCCATCACTTCTCACAGGAGGTCACCTGGCTCCTTTGTGCCCCTTGCCAAAGAAGGGGGAGCAATTTCCTTCTTGGCATCTGCTCTTTTGTCCCACTCACTCCTGGCTCTGCTCAGTCTCCCCCAGGCTTTGTCCTGCTCATCAGCCAGACTGTGGGGGAATCTCCTTATTGGTGAATACACAAACTTGTGTATTCCACTCAGGAAGAACTAGCAATATACTGAAATGCATCAAATACAGAAATTAAAATGAAGTCAACTTTCTGGAACTTCTTTTAAAAAGTCTACCTTAGTATTACTATCAAGTTTACTGCATATCCTATTAGAAAGTGAAATGCATAATCACATCTGGAAGTAACATCACTAAATCACTGCTTATCTACCTGTCTGAAAGGCACAGTGGATCCTGTCAGACTGTTCCCCAAATTTATTTTGCTTGAGCTATTAAGGATACACAGCGGAGACCCACATACCTTGTAGCCACTACTACACCCAGCAATACATACTAAGAGTTCAAAAGGTCTTCAACATAAATAGTTGAAGATTTGGGTCCCATAGCTACTTTTTTCCCTCCAGATCCATCCCATAGTCTTCTGTCTTTCATTCTACCCAACTCAGCTTCCTTCAACTTTATTAAACTTCTGTTTAGGCATGGAAGTAAATGTGTGAAGCACTGGAGAAGAAAAAAAGGACTTACCCAAGAGCTCACTAGAGGGAGCCCCCGTAAAGGGCATAACTATACTAGACTCACCAATGCAAAAGGAGGCCACAAATGTAAAACCAAAATTGAACCCACAATCGTTGCTACAATATCCAGAATGTTTGCAGAGTTTCTATCAAATATGTGCTACCCAAAAAGCTTAAAAAGTGCACTTTCATCTCTAACTCTCTACTTCCCATGAGAAAACCTTCAATGTAAAAGTGGAGTTACTTCAGAGTTCCTTTTTAATATTCTCTTAACTTGATTCTTACTTTCGAAGATGCATATATTTTTTCCTTCATGGTGCCTAAATATTCAAGATTTAGGTTTAAATTTAAATAAATAATAACATGGTTGACTAACACCTATCTTCAAAGTGTGCCCTACCTAATCTCTGCTATTCAGTTCAGAAGAAAAACACACTTTTAAGTGTTTTGATTTTCAGAAATCCACTTACAGAAATCTCTGCAGCAATACCAAGGAGCTTTCATCAAAAGAGAGAAGAAATATACAGAAGGGCTTGTTTTTTTAAAATATATATATTTATATTTGTTCATTATCAAGAATTTTAAAACATAAAATACATGCAGTAATAAAAATAGTTACAAAAACCCTACAGCATAAAGCAAGACGTAGTATAAAAAAGATCTAGACATTTCACAAGTAAAAGTAGATAATAGCCAAAAGAAGAACAAATGAAAAGGAGGTAATGCAACTAAGATAAGTTTCTATTATTACAATGAAATTATGTTTAAAACATCAGATTTCTCAAGCTTTTTTCCTCTTATTCATAAGAAGAGGAGCAACAGACTGAACTGAACCAACAAGGCTGAAAATGAGAGCGCCTCGTCATTTACAGTTAACTTGAAATGGATTAGCTTGATTTAAATTGCTTGCTATTTCATCCTTGCTACAAAGGCTGTTGAAACCCATGTCCCCATATCAGAGATCTGTCCAGCTGTACAGTCGAGCAGAGTGCTGCGCAGAGGGCCCTAACAAGGGACAAGGTTGTGGAATCTCTGGAGCTCTTCCAAACCCGCTTGGACGCAGTCCTGTGCCACGTGCTCTAGGTGACCCTGCGTGTGCATGGGGGTTGGACTAGATGATCTCTAGAGGTCCCTCCCAACCTTAACGATTCTGATTCTATGACAAGAATCCCAGCAGGGACTCTAACACAAGTCACTCCTGCTACTGCCTGGAGGGCTCATGCTATCCCACTACTCCTGTTTTCCTGCTGCTGGGCAGGAGTTGAGCAAGTTTTAGTACAGCAGCACTGAGTAAAAATGCAGCCAGCACATAACCATCTACTACCATAGGGCTGCAACTGTGCACATATTCATATTAAACATTCATATTCATATTAAAGCCTGGGGTGAACTCTAAATATTAGCAGACATGAAGATAAGTTTATCTTCGCTTTCATAGTACTGAACAGTACCTTGTCCAAAAGCAGCACAGCAAAACAAGTTCCTTATGACCTTTGGCAGCATGTTACCTTTGCACTAGTACTACAGCACTGATTCATGATTATAATCCCTTACCTCAAAATTAAGTTGGATAGTGTATGACTATTAGTTTATTGAACTGAGAATTTGGTTTAATACTTGCAAGCCATGAGAAAAAAAAAAAAAAGAACACTTTACTTCATATTTAATTTGTAGGAAATTTTTGTGATAGCATAAAGTTCAGTTACCTTGATGAAGGCAGAAATGCTTTTAGTATCTTTTTGCAACATACTGAATAGATTTGGCAACAGCAAAAATGTGTAGCAACATTCTACCTTTTACATTCCTCTCTCCATTTAAATGTTTTATTTTACAAATACCTTGTGCAGACAAATTAAAAATGGCAAACTATTAGCAATTATCATTTAACACAGTTTTTCATTCTGTTAATACAAACATTACAGGCTGTTAGAAAAGACACGCTGTAAGATCTGTTACATTATGTGCCTGCTTTTGCTCCTACTAACAGAGGATGGTTGTTCATGAAAGGTAATTACCTTATGTAAATCCTGGCAAGCATTATTTCCATACGTTTTGTCATCATGGGAAAGCATTCACAGATTCATTTTAATACATTAGATTTTTAGTATAGATTGGCTGTTGGTCTTTAACACAAGCAGAACTTGAACACAAGGAACAAACCTGTTGCTGACAAATCACCTTCTGAGTTAGACTTGAATGCTGGGCCTCATCCCTAAGTCATCTGATGGTTAACACCTTCCCTGTGGCTGCACTGTCTGCTCATGTGCTCCATTACAGCCAATTACCAAGTGGGCTAACTGGATTAGCCAAGGATTTGAGTTGAGTATGGAGTTTGGGAGGGATACAGAGAACAGGAATTACAGAAACATGGAAGGGACCTCTGGAGATGGTCCTGTCCAAGCTCCCAGCTCAAGTAGGATCACGCGCAGAGCACGTTGCAGGATTTTGAGCATCTCCAAGGATGGAGACTCCATAACTTCCTGGGCAATTTGTTCCACCCCCCCTCACAGTGCAGGAGTTTTACCCCACCTTATGTTTAAACAAAATGTAACGTATTTCAGTTGGCGCTCTTGACCTCTCATTCTGTCACTGGGTGCCACTGAGAAGAGTCCTTCTTTACTCCCTGCCCTCAGATGTTCATATTCACTGGTAAGATCCCTCTGAAACATTCTCTTTTCCAGGATGGACAGTCCCAGCCCACTTAGCTTCAACTTGCATGAGAGATGCTCAACCATTTGGATGGTTCCAAACCATTAATCATCTTCATGGCCCTTCACTGCTCCCAGTTTTATAGTCTCAGGAAACCTGCTGAGGGAGCACTCTGCCCCATCATCTCAGTCAAAGGTGTCCTATAATCTTTCCCATTCAAGATCTTTCTTGAAATATCAAACATGCTCAGTTAAGGATGTGAGCATCAGTTAATGTCTACTCTAAAGCAGCTCAAGGAGCTCATATCCAATGAGCCAACAACTGCCACCAACACGCTTCCTCTACGGGAAGATTGCAGCAGCCCAGCTGCCACTTGGTCCATCTTAATACACTGGCATTATCAGCAGCAGCCCATGAACAGGTTTGTACATAGAAGTCACTATTTTCCGGCTATGACATTGAACTAGAAAGGTTAATAGGTGAATAAGAGGTTAAAGGAAAGAGGAAAGTGTAGTGGAAGTGGTTTCCATACAAACTGGTAAAAAGAACAAAAAAGCCAGTCAGTCCTAACTACCCCTAAAATATTCACACAAGATGCAGTTATTTCTTTATTACAAAGGACTTGCACAGTTTATACAATGTTCTTACCTCAAACTAATCCACACAATTCTACCTACTGACCCAAAATAAGATAAAGGAGAAAAA
Source organism: Tinamus guttatus (assembly GCF_000705375.1). The sequence goes on along the minus strand of NW_010576792.1, from coordinate 714,842 downwards.
AAAAAAAAAAAAAAAAAAAAACACTAAGTCTGGAGAAAGATGGGAGGGAGAGGCGATAAAGGGTGGGCCTTTTCCTGATTTTTTTTTTTTGGGGGGGGGGCAAACTCAAGGCAAAGACATGTTATGGGATAGAAGGGTACAAAAGAAGAAGGTTGGAGAAAGCAGTAATAGCAAACAGGGCGAGTAAGAAAAGAAATACATACTCAGTCCCTATTTGTGATACAGGCTGGTCTGCAGGGACACACAATTGCCAATTCATAAATCAAAGTCTTCTCACTTCAGTTGCACACACAGTGACAGAGCAGAGACACAATGTAAGTAGGCTGAGGCTCTGGGGTATTTCTGTGCTTATTTGGAGAGTCAGCATCCAGCCACTGTGGTTTGCTTGCTTCTGCTGGCTTGAGACTTCACTATTTAGGGTCATTAGGAATTGTTGCTATTATAGCTGTGATCCAGAAGGAGCTACACTGTGCAGATTTAAAGTGCACTCAGTCACTCCCTTTTTTGTGACCTTTCAGAAGGACTTTAGGCTTCGTCACTATACATTGGAATAAAAATGCCACTGCATCTGGATACCACATTTACTAAGTTATAGCCTAAGTGTGATTATCAGTACCTGACTCTGAGGGATACCAAGAATTTTGATACACAAATCTTCCTTCTAGAATGTCAGCACAAGCTGGACTCAAGTAATGTTATCACCTGGGGATAAGGGCTACACTGAATCACCTCAGATTCACTACCTACTTTATAATCTCTCTACTACAGAGAATTTGCAGTTAACAACACAACTTCAAAAGCTGAAACGTGTGTGTGTTTTATACTCTGTTTATCACCTCTGAGAAATACATTGGTACTTTCTCTAAAGCTAGAAGAGACTACAAGTGATCCCAACTTCATCAGAGTCTTTCAAAGACCAAGTAGATCACACCCACTGTAAGGTTTTTGGCTCAGTAATACATTTGCATTTATAATACAGTTCTTGGTATGCTCAAAACAATTCAGCAGCTCTTGCAGTAATTATAAACCTTCACCTAAAGCTTACACTACTATACTCAATATTCTTCTTTAATCCAGTTTCACTCCCGGGCTGAAAAAAAAAAAAAAAAAACAAATGCCTATTTATGTGCTGTCAGGTGTTGCACCTTGAGCAGTACTTATTTTACTAAGAACTGCAAGCTCATTTTATAGGTGTGCACAGCACATGTAGCATCAAGCAGAATTAGAGCAAGTTCATAATATTCAACCACATAAATTCATTAGTTTAAGCAACTCTACATTTACTCTACATTCTCTGCTTTTCAAATTCACTACTACTGCTTTGGCAACAGCTGCAATAGCTGAGCAATGCAGCATTTTGGGGTTTAATCCTCCATAGGAGCAGAGAGTTTGGAAACAGAAAGTTTCTACCAGCAAACTATGAAACTTCTGCAAAACTGTAGGCAAACATTTCACGGGATTATTGTTCAGGAGTATGAGAAAAATCTGCAATAGCAAACCAAATGAGGAGGAGAACTTTTAAGAAGTTTTCTATAACCAGAGCATATATAGGTAAGTTTTTAATACAAGTGGAGAAGACAGCCCTCTGCATGAAGGCTTTGGGCTTGGATATCACTTACACTGCTCCCCTCTCCTTTTAATTTGAGAGGGCACATCTGATTTGCTACCCTAAGAAACAATAGGGCTTAAGTCTTAAAAGCAGATTACGGAATTAAGACTTTAGTGTTTGAACAGAACTTTATCAAAACTCACAAATGTCCTCAGTACTGGCTTTCCTTAAGGACTTGAAAAATGAAATGCTGTACACACTCTTCAGCAGTTCAGAGAAAGATCTAGCTCCTGACAAGGAGGGGGGGGAAAAAAAGGAAAAATAAAAAGTCACACAAGCACCAAATCTCACAGCTATAGAGCCTTATGTCACACCTTATCATTAGAAGCTTCACAAACTCTGGGGTATGAATTCAGTTTAATTGAGATTCACTAAGTATTCCCACAGAAAGAGAGTATGGCAACACACAGAAAGAGTATGTGTATGTAAGAACCAAATCCCATTCACCTTTTTCAAGCAGTTGGATGGCATTAAATACACAGAAATCGATCTGACATAGGTTGGTCTTCAACTGGAATTTTTTCAATTGCTACATAAATATGAGAAGTAACCTGTAACCTCAGAGAGACATATATTCCATATATTCCACAAACATGTGCCTTTACGATAAAAGGGGTAGGATAAAGCGAATAAATAAATTACAGCAGAATAGATGTATAACAGTTCTGCATTTATCAACCGCATTATAGATGGACTGAACTTTGTGGACACGTTTTTCCTGGTAAGCTATAAAATAGACTTTTCTAACTTGTGCTAAAGTGCTTGATGATGAACTCCTAGACATGCTATTAGTGTAAAGTTGCATATAGCAAATTATTTCCACTTTCAGAAATAAGTGTATTGGCTATTTCAGTGCACGTCTGGAAAGTCTGCTTTTGGCAGATGTGCATTCTACACTGTATTAACCATTAAAATAGCTGGAACCTTCAGTAAAGGCCTTTACAACATACACTTTCATGAACATAAGTCAACACATCACACTCCAGCCACAAGCTTCAGTACCTTTCTTGTGCACAAAATTGTTGTTTCTACCCCTACATTTATATAAGAAATATTTTAGTAAAATGGAACCATACCCAAAATTATTAATTGCAACAGTTTAAACTGTGCAACATTAAAACTTACATTTAAATTGGATTGTTCTCCAAGCCTTCTCTACAGCACACGAAGAAACGTTCTGTGCATGTAACAAAACCATACATAGCACTTCTACAGGGCTAATGCATTTGGTATCAACTCTATTTTCTGACTGTACATCATCTAGATACCACCTCACAGGGGAAGCTACATACAACTCTGCATAGTGAGTACTACAACTTACTCGTGGTAGAGCCAGTTCATTAGAGATGTTTCTGTATGATGTTTCCCCTTGGCTCTAGTGGAGCGATCAGTGTGGCTCTAGTGAAGCGAGTAAGTGAAGCCCAACTTATTTGGTTTCCAGTGATTGGTTTTTTAAACGCAGATATAATCATGTATTTAATTGTGCATGAAGTAAACACAGTTAGGCATGAAAGTTGGTTAGCATTACCCGAAGAGCACAGGGAGCTTAAACTATGGCAGTGACAATGCTACCTTATCAAACAAGTTTAACTACCACTAAGGAAAAAAATACTGGTGTACTTTCAGACTTGATGCAAGCCTCCCACAGTCAGGGAACTACAGGTGAGAGATTTAACTGAGGTGGTCACTAACTGCCACTAGCCCCAGACAGAAAGACTCCCGCTGCTCTAGAGGCTGCTTCTGTCTATAAAGCTACTTGAAGCTTTATAGCTAGTAGTGTAGTAGGTCAACAGGGCACAAGGTCAAGACTAGTAAGTTGTTTTAAGTTGTACCCTTGTCACTGCTTAACAGCTTGGTCTCTGTTTCGAGCTGATCAGATACATGCCTTCTACTCTCCCACCTCTCTGCAAAAGGCTGAGGACATAAGCCAACATTTATCACAAGTCACAGAAGATGGCTTTAGCCAAACTATTGCACTGAGCAAAGCCAGATTTACTGGAACTGCTTTTTAAAAAAATTTTAGAACAGTAAATTAATTTGGGAACTTGATCTTGCAATCCCCCTGTGGGGGGAAGGAAGAACATCCATCATACACTAAAACACGAGAAAAATTCTGCAGAGAAGAACAAAACAAAATAAAACAAACATACACATAAGCACATAATACTGGAAACCATGATATATGTGCAACCTGCAAGTCTTTGCACACATGTATTAAGTTACTGTCCCACTCAAAACATATATATTTTTTCTTTTAGTAGTCTGGAATATTAGCTAAGTCAGTCACTGAAAAATTTCTAGTTGAAACTTCAGAAAACCTACACTTTTTCAGCAGTTTCTGAGGAGCAGCACATACTGACTCACACACAGCCTCACTGCTGATAAAGCTGTGTTTCTCCACCACCTGAGCCAGCCTACCTGCTGACACAGTGTTGCACCACCTGGCCTGACTGACTCTGGCTGGCACTTCCATAGGGACCTCTGCTCAACTCAATTGCAGAACACAGTCCTCAGTGACTACAGAAAAGGATTGGTTATATTTAGTTATATTGTGTATTTCACTGGACAGGGTGGTTTCAGAATTATTCATCTGGTCAAGACTCTAATCTAAGCAACCAGCACTTAAGCATTTAGGTATATTATTTTTGGCAAAAATACATACTTGCTTCCCCTTGCATCTTCACCTTATTACTCTCCAGAGCATGTTGAGAGCTTATAGAATTTCAGGTCTAATTTACTGTTGAGAACAGCATCCTTTCTTACAGTTAATCCTTGTCATTCAAGGAGATGACGAGAGAAGAGGCTATTTCCAGGGGCGCACAGAAGGGCCATGACAAATGACAACTGTATCAACCTCCACACAGCATTAAGTTTGTAAAAGTCCTTAACTCATTAAAGAAATGGAGCGATATTAGCTTTAAAAGAAACAGTCTTTTTAATTATACCAACAAGAAGTGATTTATTTTCTTAGAGAAAATTAGCCACACTGGATTATGAGATTTTAATTTATATAAAAGATTTTTTTTCTGCTTTTTCATAATAGACTCTCACACTTGCTGAAAGCAAGATTTCTTCTTTTCCAAAACACTTTAAAGAGAATAGCAATACAAATACCACTTCTTAGACAGCTAATTCATCCTATAAAGGTTAAGTGCATGCCGCCCATCTGGGAGTTACAAGGTCACTTGAACACACATTGGTTCCTTTTTGTTCATTATAACTTTTTTCCACTACGTTCATTCACTGTTGGAATTGTATGTCCATTTATGTATCAGGGATATCACTAAATAAACGGTAATACTCGCCTATACCCCTACCAAAAAATAATTTACTTCTCAGTAATCACAGAAGTAATCAGACTCATAACCATATCCATAAAAGGAAGGTCACTTCATATCATTATCTAAAGTGTCTTCTTATCACAGTCTTCATATGATTCATAGAAACCTGCAAAAAAACCCTTAGCCTTTTAGTGCAATGCCCCAGCCACCAGGTGTTAAAAACTGCAGTTAATAAGCAATATTCCCCACATGCATTTAAGCGACAAAGGCACCTAACCTAGGCATACTAGAGCAAAGAGACGATTGATGATAAAATGTTTAGTAAGAGTAACAAAATGGCCACCCAACATAGAAAAATTAAGCCAAAAACAAATACAGCACTGAGTTTAAGTAGAGTCAGAATTCATATTTAAGCTAGTAGCAAGATATCCTGAACTGTAGAGTCTAAGTAATTTCAATTTCTTATGTAGACTCAACTGAAGAACTCCTGAATTACTGACTTAGCCAATGAATTTCAGCAGCTAGACCACGACTCTGTTTCGACAGATGCAGCAGGCAAGCACCGCACTGGGCTAAAATGCCTCCACTTACTTCCATCCTGGTCATCCAAGTCCAAGTCTGTTCTGCAGACAGTTGTTCAAGCCACTAGAAGAAGGAAAGCCAAGCCAACAAATGCAAGCTGATGGACAGGGGTGATCTCCAAGCATGCTGTATCTACACAGCTATTACTGCTATAAGGAGAACTCGTACAGATGTTCAGGCAACTTTTGAGAAATCTTAATGAACTCGTGGTGTTTTTGTTGTTGTTGTTGTTTTTAATTAACTACTAAAGATAATCAGCGGTTTAAACTGCATGAGATTTCTCACTTTCAGGTTATTGGTTGTGTGTGGCTGTGTACTGTGCCTTAGTAGAGGCAGTTACTTACACTGTTAACAGAGTCTCAGGGAACAGCTCCAAAACAGCCAGTATTACCTGCGGGTGATTAATCATCAAGAAACACTGGCCAATGGAGCTCAGTATTACTATACAATGTCTTTGCAATGATAAGTATCCCCAGGATACTTAGAGACACACACCTCTATAATCTTGGATCAATTCGCTATTTAGAAAGCTGCAGATTGAAAGTGCCAAAATATTTTTATTAAACGCAAACCTTACTGTTACACACAAAAACCTTCAGTGTTAAAATGGATTCATTTGAATACTGTTTGAATCATATCATTTTATAAAAATATATGAGATTAAGAAAATCCAGAGACAGCCAAGAGATGTAAGCATATTTCAAGACCTGCACTTAACACATGAACACAGACTTTTAACATCATTTCATAAAAAAATAAAGACATACACACTACCCTCACCCCTCAAGGGTTATTATAGCCTTCCTTTTAATCATCTAATCAAAAGCAGTTCTAACAATTAGCAAACCTCTTCAACACCCAAAAGTACCATTTTTTTCTTGGCTTGGCTCCTACACAAATGAACACTCCAATGAATCTCCCAGACTGGGATACAGAAGGACTGCTGGGTACCTGAGTTAAACTATATAATAGATCTCATTCTTTTGAAGTATTTTTCTTCTCGTGATGCACAAACTCAGCAACAACGATTTCCAAGATCCTGTTTTAAGAAAACTTGTCCTTGAAAGTTTTTCTTAAGTAATCTCCCAAAGTTTTCCACTGAAGAGTTACTGTTTATTCACGAAAAAAGCAAACTTAAACAAAACAAAGCCACACACACTAGTTTCTCCTCTACATTGCGGCTTTTTATTCACTGAGCATCACAAAAACAAACCAACACTGCTGTTTGGGATGAGCATCTAGCACAAAGCGCTATTCTAGTAAGTACCACTGAAATAAAGGTATTCAAATTCCAGCGCTTGAGAAAATAAATGTATTAGTTGCCAGGATGGAGCGCTACTTCAATGCACATAATACAACAGCTGATCTGGCTTTGCTGTTCATGAAGGATGATGGAAGATGGATGATGTGGATTACATTACATACAAACTATCCAGCCTGTGTGACAGAGCCATTCTTAGTTTTCAATGCACACATTTCCTTAACTGTGACGAAAACAAACAAACAAAAAGAGGCTTCTGCACTCGCAGAACTATCTCAACAACAAAAAGTTGTTTCCCTTCCCATCATTCCCTCCATGAAGTGGAGAGCAACTTGTCAATAACAGCAGGGGAATGAAAACAAACAACACTGCGATACTCAACCTCTGAGGGCCGCTTGTCCAGCTTAGCAAAACTATGTACCCAAAAGTCAAAAATGCACATGCCAGTTCAGAACAGCTGATCAGACTGCTGATAAGGCCCTGATTTGGCCCCTCTTCCCTCCAGTGAAAAAGCATCAGAAATACTGGCTAATTTCCAAGCCACAATACACAGCAACTTAATTTCTTGTGAATAATCAAGACTCATCAGCATTTAAGGAGACCCACTAAAATTGTTGCTTTTTGTTTTCATCACAGAAAATTAAACCAAGACAAAACTATACAGAGGTGCTCTCAAACTGCAATCATTTGCAGACACTTTTGCTGGACCGGCCAGGAGTGCTATACATCCTTTGACTATAAAGATTTCCAGCCCTGCAAAAGCCTACTGCACAAGGCAAAGCCAGCACACATCAGAATTTACTGGCAGTCTTCACATTCTAATTTTGATCATCAGTTCATGCTAATGGATGGGATGAGCAAATGCTGCTCTTCCCAAAACAAGGTACGTTCCCCAAACTTCTCAGTAAAGCATATGTAGACTCTGGAAGTCATATTCATTCCTTTCACACAGTTTAAAACATGGAAGTTTTAAACTATTTTAGTTTCAGCAGTTCCACCCCCAAACTTCTAATGTTCCTCTGTTAAGCTTCCAGATAATGCAAAAGTGTGCCTACCTGGAAACCCAGAGCATACTCCACTGTCATTCATGTTTATAAACTGGTACCACACAACTTCTGTTCATCCAATTTTTCTTGCTTTTAGTCAGGAAAAAAAATCCCAAATTTATACAGTACTGTACATCTTTCATTCCCAGTGAGCTTAGAATATCTATTGGCACTGGATACTTTCTTCTTCTACACCTTCTGGCTTGTAGTAGGTGATTGATCACCTATTTCAGTTTATTTGTTCTCAGTTCCTTCCTTCAATTCGCCTCATCACTCTTTCTGAACATTCTGCTAATCAATCTGCCATTTATTCACAATATACAGCATAAAAAGCAAATGGTAGAGAACCTCTCCCATTCCTTAGCAGTTGCTTTCTTGGCTTTTCGAGTGTATTAATACCCCATTAAGCTTGTTACTGAAAGAAGTAGCCTTTCACTAGAAGATAATAGCAGAACTTGGACATGGCATTTTCAAGCCACCAAAGACTTTATCATAAGGGTTTTATTTTTTCTCTCCAGTCTTCTTTACACTGTACTGCTTGCTCTCCATATGTCCCAGTATATGGAGCAAAAGTTCTCTTTAGCAAGTAGACCTAAACATGAATTTTTCAGTATTTCTGTTCAGAGTACTTTTTAAATACTTGATACCTTCAGAATGAAGTCAGTATTTAAGGGAAACAAAGTTTGATATAAATGCAATCACATTAATTCACAAGCTTTAAGTATGCTGCATGTACTGTTCCACAGAGTTCATTTTGAGTTAAATATATAAAAGTAGTGATTTCTCTGATACTTAAAGCTATTTATTATATACTATACTCAGGAGGGGGAAGGAAGAGAAAAAAAAAAAAAAAAAAAAAAAAAAAAAAAAAAAAAGGGCTTCATATTTCTTTCTG
>NW_010576792.1:683872-699152 GCF_000705375.1 Tinamus guttatus | reverse complement strand
CGCCTGGAGGGGACACCAGTGCGGGGCAGCGACACGAGCCTCTCCAGCCCGGTCCGACCCGGCCCCGTCTGACCGCCCGGGACGGGTACCGGGCCTCGTCCCGCCGCGCGGGGGCGGTGCCGCGCTCGCTCTGCTTCCGGGTTGCGGGCGGTGCCGCGGCGCGGGGCCGATGGTGGAGGAGAGCGGGGTGCGGTTGCTAGGCGACGGCGTGGCCGTTGAACATGGCGCCTCCCCTTCTCTTCCCCTCTCCCCCTGAGCTGAACCAGACGAGAAGGACCCGGGCGCTGTGGGGGCAGGAAATGGCCGTTACCGGAGCCGCCACCTGGCACTGGACTCCGGCTCTGAACCGTGGTCCGTGTCCTCCCTCGCGATGCGGGCTTTGCCCGCGGCTAAGTGTTCCCAGTTTAAAGCTCCTCCTGCTTCCTTAAAACTTGGAAGAAATAAAATCAACAAGCTGAGCGCTGCACGAGGGCTAGTCCCGTGTTAAAGTATTCGAGCAGAGATCAGCAGAAATGCCCCTGTCTCATTTTTTTTTGTTTTTTTTTGAGCGCATTGAAGTAATTGGGAAAGGGAGTAGTCTCTACAAAGGTTAAAGTCATTTTATAAAGACATGTTTTAGGCATAGGTGCTGTGTTGATGTTATAGGCAGGGGCTTTACTGAGTATATACACTTTGATCTTTTGAGAATTTTCTCACTTTATTGCTTTGGAAAAGAGCTCAGTGCTGCAGACTATATGAGCTCTGTAGCTCCTGAAGACTGAAAGTCGACCAAAGTTTATCCCAGCTGTCTGCATTCGCTCCAACTGCCTCTTTTTCTTACTTAGCTGCTTGTGCATTTTTACTACTTTTTTTTCCTGTGTATTTTATAAATCTACATCGAATTGTGTAGCCACATGGAACCTATTAGCTTAATTTGGATTATGCATGGACAAGTCAGTCTGGTTCTGGAGCAAACCACATACTGGCAGATGCTTCTCCTGTCCTCCATAGGTGTTGCCAGAAGAGCAGTGTGTCACATCACATAGTCTGACCATCAATCTGCTCTGCAAAGTTTGCAAACCGTTAAGCCCATTAAGCACATCTTTAGATATAAAGGGCACACACAAAGTTCCATCAGTCCACGTGAATAATGTGTCATTTGAGCTAAATCATAACAAGAGAGCAGATCTTATATATATAGAAGTATATATATATGTTCAGGCTAGGAATAGACTTTCCTATAGTGATATGTTCTTTTGCTTTGCCTGTAACCAAAAAGGTGAGACACATTGTAGCATATCTTTAGCTCTCCACTTTTTTTTTTTTTTAAATACTATGTAAAAAAAAGTATGGCTTATTTACATGGACTTTGTCTCTTTGCCAGTACTGTTTATTTTTTACTGAGTAAGCCGCTCATAAAACCTTCAACAATCTTTTTTTTTTTTTTTTAATGAAGCAATATGACATAGAAGAGCATTAAAAGATACTGAGTCTTGGTATAAGTGCTTGAAAGCATCATGAGATAATTGCAAATTACTTCTGTTTAAAGTTACAGAAAACTGCCATCTTTCTCTTAAATACATACTGAAAGGTCAACCTAAGGTTGACTTGTATAAAAAACATTACTAAGAAACTGTCTGGAGATAGTGCACTGAGGGAATTAGGAGATTATAGATTTGCAAATGTGTAAATAACAAGTCTCAACTTTCACCAAGTTAAGCCAAAGTAATAGAAAAAATGTTACAGTCTTTTCAGCGAAAATGCAGTCTATGTGTAATTGAAGAGAAAGGTATTGTTTATGCTTGAAAGAAAAAAAAAAAGACTTTTTCTATTAGCAACTTTCCTCAGAAAGTCATGCTGGGTGTGTAAAGCCTGGGCAGCCAGCGCAGATTTGACTTTTGCCGCAGTTTTTATGCATTCTCCAGCACTGACCTTGTTACCCACGTTTTGCAGGCAGGTCAAGTCTAACAGTTCCCTTTTCACCTCCATGAGAGAGAAATTAGTCCTTCCCCTGCTGGGGTTAATGTTCTTTTTCATGGGCTCAGTCTGCCCTGCAGAGATTTTTCCTTCTCTTTACTAAGGTGCCATGATGTAACCTGGGCATGCAGCACGTTTCCTTAGACATGCCAACTTCTCTTCAGCAGTGATGATCCTTTTTTCTCTCTTTGCCTAGACAGAACTATTTCTATTAAGATTTTCCATATTTCATCACAATATGACAATCACAAACAATCCCAATTCAGCTTCTAGATATTCCTCCTGTATTCTCTTTTCTCAGCAGTATAAGGCTTTGGAGCACCTAGATGTTTTCTATCAGGATAGGAAGGATAAGAAGGAATTAATTTGGTTAAATAAATCCACTTTCACAGGGCAGGAAACCACCTCACACAGTGAGTGATCCCAAGATAACCCACAAAGCAAACAGAAAACAGGAAAATAGGAATACAGTATTGCAGCAGTCAGCTTAATGGATATTTAGTATGTATGATTTAAAAGCATGAGACTGAAGGTGCTCTAGGTGTTCCTGCTTGAGCAGGGGGGTTAGACTAGATAATCTCTAGAGGTTCCTTCCAATGTCAACCATTCTGTAATTCTGTGAAATGCCTTCACCCTCTGTGCACTTTGTGTCAGATGTTGTAACATTTACGATTAATTGGATTCTACAATTAATTTACTCTGTAAGAGGAAAGGTTGCTTTTAGAAATGTACAGTATCCTCTGTCTTCATGGGTTACTTCACTTCTTCAATTTGACCATGGGATCTGCTTTGGTAGCCCAAGGAAAGTTTTGTGATTCTGATGATGAGAATGTGAGAGAAGCCAACGGGTAAGTTAGCTTCCTACAGACAGTTGCCCTCTTATCAGCAATTTACCAGCAAGCGTTAAGTATTCTGGAGCCTTGTGGGATCTATTCCAGATTTTATAAATTGGTATTTACTGCACCAGAAGGGAGGAGAGAAAACTTAATTATTTTCCCATAAAGGGCACTTTGCATTTGTTCTTCAGTTTCATACATAAAAGCAGCTAAAGCAGCCATAATTTGGGGAAAAAAAGTATCAGTGTCCTTTTAGAAAAGGAAAGATTGTGAAGCCTGATATTTATGCCAGGACCACAACGGAAAAAGATAAACTCTTCGAGGTGGTGGCCAGTGACAGAACAAGGGGTAATAGGTGCAAATTGAAACACAGAAAGGTGCATCTCCATGTGAGAAAGAACTTCTTTGCGGTTAGGGTGACAGAGCCCTGGAACAGGCTGCCCAGAGAGGTTGTGGAGTCTCCTTCTCTGGAGATCTTCAAAACCCACCTGGATGCCACCCTGTGCCACATGCTGTAGGTGTCCCTCCGGAGCAGAGGGGTTGGACTACATGATCTCTAGAGGTCCCTCCCAACCTCAACCATTCAGTGATTCTGTGATAAGAGGCTAACACTTTTTTTCCAAGCCAAATAGATAAATGCTCAAATTTACCAGAACCAATAGGAAAATAGTTATGGCTGTTTTCATAGTTGTTGTTAATACAATTAATTTCACTGGAGCAATAAGAAATTATGTCTCTGATGTCATTATGAACATGGCTCGGTCTTCACTTTTTATACTTGTTGATTCTGGAATCCTTAAGTCTTCCAAATATCGCTGATCCTCCAGGTCATGTAAAATTCCAAATCATTTACCAACTACCTTGTTTTAGGCTTTTCCTGCTGTTCCTGAATAGGAGTAAAAACATTTAGCTTCAGGAAATGTGAATAATTGTTCCACAGTTGTTTGCAAGCAACTCCCACAGCCTAAGCTAGAATAATATATGGGAACTGGGCTGTTAAAAAGGATGTTTGGGGAACATACCTAATTTCTTTACAAAGAGACAAGTTTTTCCCTGGTTGAGTATGTGTAGCATCTGCCATGGGTGGATTTTAAACCAACAAAGGTACAAATATATCACACTTTCTGTCTGACAAGTTTGTGGCTCTCAGTCTGCAGAGGGAGGAAAATGACCACATGACAGGAATAATAATCCTGGTCCCTGGATGCCAGCAGCAGACAGACATACTGCAATGAAAGGTAAGGAAAGCAGGTGGAGAATGTCTTTTTATTTCTGCAGCAGAGTAGCAGGCAGAGGTGCATAACAATCTATATATATATAAATACCTTTTATTTTCTTTTCTTTCCTAACCCTGCTGATCAGAGAGTTACCCTGAAATGGGAATTTTGTCCATTGTTCTAAACATGGAATGTCTCTGAACAAGCAGTGTCCTAAAGGTGGAATGCTGCTTACACACTGCTAACTTATATAACACACGATGCAGTAATTAACTTCAGCCTCAAGGCAGACGCTTAATGTCCATGTAAGTGTGTGAGATTGTTCAAGGACAGTGCTAGATTTATACTAAAGAGGTTGATTGAACATAAACAGAAATCACAGTAGATTCTAATGAGGAAGAAAGGAGGAAAAGTCCTCATAAAAGCCACCAATGCAACAAATAGCCAGAAAGGCAGTAGAGTCACTAGGACAGAACTGTGGAAGCCAAAGATAATGATCTTTGAGAGAGGCAATCACGATGTGACCAGCAGTATCAAATGTGGTCAGAAAATTGTTTAAAACGCAGTATTCCAGTATTTTGACAAAAACCAATCAGCTAAAGAATAGGAGATCAGTTTTCAAAAAGAATAGTTATATTTACTGTAGTGCTCTGTGCAGTGCTCTGTAGTGCTTCAGAGCAGTGCTCTGAAGGTTTAAAGTGTTCCGTTGAAACAATGAGCACGAAAGTGTGACTGATAGGAAAGTGATGTTATACAAATGGTCTGGTCCATTTAGTCCATTAAAGGCCCAGTGAACATACTTGTGACATTCTAGGGAGGAAGACAGAAGTGGGAAATGTCCAGAAATAGCATTTAAAAGATATATGGCCTGGAGAGAATATATATTTCTACCACTAGCTGTAAAATGAACATTTGGCATATGGATAAAGTAATGACCAATTAGAGAGCTCCTGTTAGAGGCATAATATGAACAGTAAATTAATATCAGAATGAGTAATGCACTGTATAAATCACTGAACAAATGTTACAAAGGAGAGCTAGAGCTTAGGTCCTTTGAATTGAGCCTGCTGGACTGTTCAGCCAAGCAAGCATTGGGGCACCTACACACAGTGTTAAAATTGGTTTCAAGCTTCCCGACCAAAGGCAAGAAGCTCTCTTGACAGATGCAACACTGAGGGAGTGCAGCTGTGGTCAGTCAAGATGTGGGATCCTTGGTGCACCCGGAGAGCAAGGATCAAGAGCAACAGGTGAAGAGTGGAGCAGTGAGCAACAGCTGTGCACAGAGCTGGGGGTATGGGCCGACCCTGCACTCCATTACCTCCAGCGAGCTCTGCTTAAATCCAGGCAGGAATTCTTTTCTTACAATGTGATGCTTGAGTCATTCAAATTGTTCCCTCCAGTACAATGACTTACTGCCAGCTGCATCCCTGAATGAAGAGACATCGCTTCTGAAGAGGCAGAAGGGTGAAAGAGCTGAGTAAAGGGTGAAAAAGGAGAAGGCTCATGGTTGATATGAGAAGTAGATCTTAAATGAAGGATGAAAATATCTGGAGAAATAGAGAGGACAGGAGTGGAAGTAGGTCATTCCACATATTGTTGGCTCTCCCTGAGAGCATTTGCAAAATTCTGTGCAAATGAGAAAGGAGGCTACTCCGACAGAGTCTTTCATTGATTCAAGTTCAAGTGGACTGCAATGAATGTTCATGAATGCAGCATGATGCAGTGCCAGAGCCTGCATCTGTAAATCCTGAACTGAGCAGTTTTGCAGGAAACAATTCAATGTTTAAAAAGAAGAAAATGCTCCTATTTTCTTCATCGTGAAAAAAAAAAAGCATCAGAAGTTGTTGCCACATAGATCTATGTGCACGATTTCAAGTATTAGGAGGAAACAACTTGAATGACTCAAGCATCACATTGTAAGAAAAGAATTCCTGCCTGGAATGCGCATTTTTAAAATACATAATTTCGGTAGTTAATAGACATAAGTGATACACCAATAACAGCAACATGAAAATATATAATTGCATATAATAATTTATATGAATGTGAAAGTTTATATTTAATAAAAAAATATTTTAAGAGCCATTGTTCTTAAATTCTACATCAGAGCTGTGTGTTTCACAAACATGTAGCATGGTTCATTTCAATCAAATCCTGTGCAAATGCACACTTCCTCAGCTAGAAATCCTAGTGCAAACTTGTGGCCCTTGTACACATAGCATTAAATGTTACCTTCCGCCCAATCATATCCCTTGGTGAAACTGCTTTGAGTTTCTTCTTTTTTGTTTGCACAGTATTGCTGGTAAAACATCACCTTTCATTAGCCTGTCCTGTTTCAGGTATGCTAATATTCATTTGAAACACAAAATGTACAACATTCAACTTTTCGATGAATTGATTTTATGTTGAGAGCTGTATCCTACCTTCTCAAATTTCAAGCCACTGGGTCAAGCCTCTGTTCAAAAAATGATGTCCAGTGACAGGTAGAGAGGGAGCTAACTGCCTATAAGCATTAGATAAATTGTTATAAAGTTAACAAGTACTTGTAATCTCTCTGCCTTTTTGCCTTTGGCAAATGAACTAAAGAGGAGTCAAATTACTACAAGATCAGTTTGTCCAACTGGGTGACTAGAGAGAAAGATGAAAGGAAATACACTTGTGTTCTTTACAGTTTTTTGATTTTGATGCATTTTGTCGGGCAAACACATTCTGGTCCATCAAATAATGTGGTAACTAAACTATTCAAAGAGAGAAAAAAGACTGTTTCTCTACTGATTATGTATTTGTTTGTATGATTTACTATAGATGGTCTTTCATATGTAGTCAGATGCATAGAATTTTCGCTTAATACCTATTATGCACTGGGGTTTTACTTGTATTTAGAAATAATCATTCATAATAGTACAGAAATAAAACACTGATTCAATTAAAGATAATTATTCAAATAATAATAATTTAATGTACATCTGTGAAAATATTGCAATTTGAAAGCCATAGTGGTAGTGGTGGGGGTGGGGGAAGGAGATATCAAATCAATATCGGATTCACAAACAGTCTGTGGACTGTAGGTCCGATCCCCTTCCTAGGAGTGAATCGAGTTCCCAAATAGTGTGATCACCTATAAGCTCGACTCTGGCAGTATCGGATTTACGAACAGTCTGTAAACTGTAGGTCCAATCGCCTCCCCCCAGACAAGTAGTCGAGTTCACAAACAGTATGATTTATTCAAATGCAACATTTACAAAGCAGGTTTCGGATGTCAGTACAGGAAATTCTCTACTAGAGCGTGGGATTTTTAGCTAGCTCTGATGTACAAATGTGCAATCATCACTCACCCCAGAAGATGGGAGAGGGCTCTCAGTCTCGAGTCTCCTCAGGCGGTGTGCCAGTACAAGGGGAGGAAGGGGGACCGGCCCATCAACTGACCCAAGAGTTATGATGATTTCTTACTTCTCTTTTTCCCTCAAGTTCACCTTTTGTACTTTTCTTTACATTCAGGTGGAGCTTGAGTGACTAGAGTCATACTTAATATTGTTATTGATTGGTGAAAAAGTTTCTCGCTTTCATTTAAAGGTACAGTCAACCGAAAATCTAGAGCGCATGCTCAGTGAGGGGTGGTCGTACCTCGGAGGCTGGTAACTTTTGGGATGGAGGTGTGGTTTTCACATTATAATGAGCAAAGTTCAAGCAAAGTTCATCATTTGCCACCTTTGCTGGCTCAGCACAGTGCTTGTTATCGTATATCTCCCATTGGACAGCCACTGTGCGGCTTATCAGCAGCCCAGCACAGGGAGTGCAACAGAGTTTGGCCGTGGTGTCTTCACCCTGCTCCATCCTCCGTTACTCCCCTTTGCAGCTGCGAGGAGGGCAGATTTTGTTGCCCCGGGAACCGTGGAGGAGCAGAGTCCCTGCGCACCAGCCATCCTGGAAGTGGCAACTGTGTATCAGCCCAAGCAGGCCTCTGTAATGCCAAAACTTCTGTTAGGCCCGAGTTTTCCTCTCAGTTCCTGCTTTCAAACAATTATTCAACCGACAGTTCTTCCACAACATCTTCTTCTTTACATGTCTTCAGCATGTTCTTCAGTAGTTTTTTTTTTAATAACTTATTAATTTTATTAATTTTATTTTCTAGTATTTAAGTAAACATATGTATTCATATGATTCGTTAGAACATCACAAACATTTCTGGAAGAGAAATCTATAGTTTAAAGTCTGGTCTATTTTAACTTAACTAATTTAAGAAACTGTATTCCCATGCAGTATCTCCCTAATGCAGTTCTACCTTAATTGTGGTATGACTTAATTGTGGTTCAGACATATCAGTTTTGGTCATGTATGTATAGGTGAGAAATTCATCCATTTATTAGTTAATCCAGTTGCTACCATGAGGCATTGCAGTTCTGCAGTTATTGCTTGCAGGACTACTTTGCTGCAGTGCTAAATGTTACTGTTCAGATAAATCATATCTGGTGACCAGTGTTCACATTTGCAAAGACAGTGGAGAAAGAGCTTTTCACAGGTTCCAAAGGACACTCAGAGATATGAATTAGTATGTGCAGAAAAAAAGACACAAAAAAAGACAGGAGTGTTCACATGAGCTCCTCTCTGGGATCAGTGTCATATGCAAGAGATAAAAATACGAGAAAATATAGTTGTTCTAGACCGAAACTGTCTCCTGCCCCAGCAACTACTCCTGCTTCAGATAGGAATAGAGGAAAAACAAAACAACAACAACAAATAGGCACTGCGCGTGTCCACATTTATGCTTCAATTTGTGTTTCAAGTCTTCAAGGGGCAGAAGGTGAATGATTTATTGCACATGCTGTGCCAAATCCTCAACATCCTGCTGAGCAATTGGAACTAGTTGGACTGGGAATTAATTTGTTGCTAAAACAATAAATGGGAGCACTTTTAAAAGACATTTAACATGTTCACTGTATAAAAATAGACTGAAATGGCATTACTAAAGAAAGCTTTCAAGTGTCAGAAATGAAAAAAGGTCTTATAACTCTCCACTGAGAAAATGCAGAACTCACCGGAGGGTACATCCACTTTTATTATTTAGCTGTTTCATCCACTGCATCCTTTACAACAACTTTATAACCAGACACTAAAAAAGAGCTAAAGATGTGATTCAGAATTGGAAACACTGGGAGAGCAGGTGAAAGATGTAATAATTACAAAGACAATTCAGTATTTTAAATTTATGTGCAGTGCAAAGCTAGTGCAGAAATTAGGCCATCTTGAATGTGTAAGTTGTATAGATCTTTTTATTCTAGCAGATATGCATGTGTTTAGCTGCTGCATCATCAAAATCAATTACAGTGTTAAAATAAATGTTTATTTCATATGCAGCAAGAAATAACTGAATTAGTTTTTCAGATATTAGCTTTTCTGTCCCTACTTTTTTTTTTTTTACCAACAGTGCCCTGCCTTTATGGTTATCCCCTTCTGTTTGATTCTTTTTGTTTGCATAGAGTCCAGTAAAAAAAGAGTGAGGAAGGATTTTCAGCTTTACTGAAACAATAGCATGGCTGTTTCCCCCGGTTTGTTTAGTTTTGCTTTAGTCTTTTGTCTTCTCTGTCATTTTGTTGTTTCACCTAACCTTTGGTATTATTTCTTTCTCATCTCTTTAGTTGTGTTTTATACTTTTATCCCCTGTAAATACAATACAAATACCTGTTCCTTTTCTTATAGTGCATTTAGCAGTATAAAAGCATATCTACCTTTTGATTTTTGTTTTATCTTGGCAAAATATATCCCATATATACTTTGCTACTTTCCTCTCAACTAAATTATTCTAAAATATTTGTCTGATCTGAGGACAGAAAGGTAACTTAAATAACTGTCTTACTTTTGATCACCTGGACAACATAGCAGTTTAATTTGTGCACATTATTTCTGGTCTAGTTATTCTGTATTGTTTTGCAAAAAATATGTCTCTGGAGCATCTCTGAAATGAGGCAAGACTGGGCGAGCTGTGACCGTTCAGCATGGAGAAGAGAATGCTGTGGGAGGAACTTATCAACACACATAAATGCCTGCAAGAAGGGTGTAAACAAGATGGGCCCAGACTCTTCTCAGTGGTGCCCATGTCCAGAATGAGAGTCAAAGGACACAAACTGGCGCACAAGAAGCTGTATCTGAATGTCAGGAGAAACTTTTTCACCATGAGGGTGACAGAATACCGCAAGAGCTTGCCCAGAGACTGGGTTCTCCGTCCATGTAGATAGTCCAAAGCCATCTGGACAGGGTTCAGGGCTACCTAATGTAGGTGACCCTCTTTGAACAGAGGGGTTGAGGCAGATGATCTCCAGAGGCCCCTTCCAACTTCAACCATTTCATGGGATTCTGTAGTTCAGTGAGATGATGTCAAAGACTGGCCTCTATGCTGTGTGCTCAGGGTGGAGCAGGAAAATCAGTGTGATATTGTTGGCTTGTGTTTGTTCTCAGGATGCCAGCGAGGAAATCAATGAATAGCCACTGCCTCATCAAAGTCTTCATCTTCTCACCAAATGCTTCATCTCGTAAATGAATGTATTACCACAGGCAGACTTGCTAGTTTTCAGCTGAGCCACAAACTTCTCTTCTTTTGCATCCGTCTTCCTGGTAGCAGGTTATCCGAACACAGCTAGTGAGAGATACGTACTGGAAAGCAGAGCATCTGAAATGGGTAGAACAAGCCAGAGCTAATTTTTTAAGTTTAGTGTCTTAAAATCAGTCACTTACTTACAGTAAGCAAGTGCTCTCTCATGTGATGGTTAAATTGCAATTAAAAAACTTAATATTAGAAATATGATACCACAGTAGCATTATTATCACTATTCTGTTGAAATTAAGCATTATTATAGAGAGACTTAGGTAGCAGGGAACATTTAAGACCAATAAATCCAATAGTTCTTAAACTAGTGATCAGGTGGGAATGGATATTCCCCAAATCTAGATGGAGTTGCCCAAGAATATAGGAATGCAACTATACTTTTAAAAGTAGACATTGATTTTGGATATAATACTTTTTAATATCTAAATTAATAATGCAGAGACATGATTTGGAAGGACACTATTTCCTTACTGTGCTCTGTTTTCAGTGTTAAGCTATAACTGTGGAGTATGTGAGAAGTCCCCACCAAATACCTGCTTCCAAATCTATCAGAGTAATTACTTTCGTAATGCATTTTTGAAATATTATGTCATTTCAACATAAATCTTGTATTGCAATGTCTCTATTTGAAATAAGAAGCCATTTCAAAGAAGGTTCTTACCCAGGAATAATTTTATCATGGAATGCCTTTCATAAGCTTTTTATTGATAATGTTTTTCTCATACAAATTCTAGACAACTTTTCCTGCTGCTTTTCATGTGGATTAATAAACAGATTACTTAGTATAACGTCAGTCTGAAACCAGTGTGTATTTATTAATTAATTCAGTTAGTTCTTTGGACATTGCTTAAATTGCTTTTGAAGAATAACATTAACTAGATAGATAAACATCATGGCAAACAGAAAAAAGAAAATGCTATGTTCAGCATGGAGGAGTTCTGTGGTTTATGAAATAGTAAAAATAATTTTTGTGCTTGAAACATGTATTCCAGTCTTTAAAAGATTTCCATTAATAAGCTGCCCTAGTAAAGGTAGTAAAACAGTTTCCATGATGACTTCCACTTTTGACACTCATTTTATTTGCTGATTGCATTTAATTTCTGCATAAAAATTAAATAGCTTGAAATAGCACGATAAAAAATATGCTTTAATGATTATATTTAAAAATGCAAAAGCAAAATCTTGAATATTCCTCTCAGACCTTAATAATGAAATGGTCCTTCTCACAATGCAATTGGACAGTATATTAGTGAATTTCTTGGAAAAAGAAAGACAGCTATTCGGATAAAAACAACTTAGAGAAATTAGTAGTTCGTGTCAAGTCTCTGCAAAATTTTAGTCTTTTCATGCTATCTAGTTGTACGAAATGAGTAGAAATAGCCTCAGGGAAAAATCTGAGAGTAATGAGGTTAGTTGGAGTAGAGCTGACAGAACAGCTTTATGTCAGTGCCCCAACACTAAGCCATGTATCTAGATACAGCAGGTAGAATTCACATCAAACAATTCCTACTTCAATTCCTATGATTAAATTGTAAATTGTTTTCTGTGATGGTTAAGTGTATAGCATAAGTTAGCACCATAATATTTAAGAGACATAAAAATGCTAGATTCGTGAGGCACTAAGAAATATATGATTCTATAGAATCATAGTGCTTCCCTAGATGAACTACATGTCAGAAGGGGGTTTTACAGTAAATTTTCACGTGTTTCCCCATTCTAAAATACCAATATCGGCTTAATTTTTCTTTATGGAATATCGCATAACAGAATGCATTTCCATGTGCTCTGGCCATTTGGTGCTAATATACATGCTAGACATACAATAGAACAGGAGTGATTAACTGTGGCATTGCCAAGGGGATGAAACGCTTCTTCAGATAAATTCTTTGTAGCTTTCCAAAGGTTCAAAGTCATTTTTTCAGCTTGAGGCTGCTTTACTGCCCAGAGCAAATTTGATTTTAATAGACTTAAACAAGCTATAGAAAAGGTGTTCTAGAGTTGTTACATGTTTAAAATGTGAAAGACATTTGAGGGAAAATAGAAAATCTGCTGCAGTTGAACCCCTTCATGCAAATTAAATGTTACTGGAATGTAAATTATGTGTAATCTTAAACAAGACCTCTAAACTGAAAACAACAAATTATATTAATAGTATAATACCAAGATAAGATAGTTTGGTCTTGTTTGATAAAAAGTAATTTAAATGGACTAAATTAAAGAGGCCAGTAGAATGCAAATCATGAATAGGAGAAAGGATCATGTAAACCCTGAAAATAGAAATCCTAGCAGTACTTATTTAGAGAAAACTATTTTATCTCCCATTTTAAAATGTTTTGATTAAGAATCACTGATGGATATTATTTTAATGATATATTTGTACAAACTTTCCACTGTGCTTCAATATAGGCACAATAAGACTGATATAAAAGACTTTTTCTTGATACAAGAGACTTTGCTTGATGAACTGAAATGTTTATTTACTGATATAACTCTACCAGAATACTTTTTCATTTATATTATTAAACTTTCTAAAAGCTTATCCCTACTTTTCTTTCTGTATTTATTAGTCTTCGCTTTACATGTGCAGTTTCACATTGTGCTGTTCAAATTAAGTACTACCGTGGTTCAGCAATAGTATCTTCATGATTATAATCTCTGGATTAGCCTGACAGTACGATTCCTTATTCTGATATGTTAACCTAATATAAATAGACTGTATAAAATGGTCAAAAATAGTGTGATGATAATGTCTTACTGGATTATTGGTGTATATTCCTGCATCGAGCGTTGCCAAACAGAATCTGAAGAGTAAACGATAAGTGTTGAAGTTAAAAACACAAGCATCCCTTAATGATTGTTATATACAGTAATGATGGTCCTAAATGCTATTTCAAAAATGTTGTCAATTTCCATGTCAAAAAGTAACGGCTTGAACGAACAAACTATCACGACATAAGGATCTACGTTAACTCAAGAAGTTGCCCTCCAAATTCTAATCAAATCATAATGAGAACACTGGAATTTGATTTCTGAGAAGGATTACAAACTTCTCTCTTTACAGAAAAGATTTCTGCAAGATTCCCATTCCTGAAGGACAAGCAGATCAGGAATAATGCCCTCTGAGAGGCACTAACAAGATTTACATCAGAAGCCACGAAAAATGTACTTTATGTGTGTATGGTGAGGGGGGATAATGGTATAAAGAAGCAACGGCAAGCTTTGCAGAAACCACAGAAACATTTCAGTCAAATATGGGACAGAAAAGAACTTAAGGAAAAAAGCAAACAAACAGAGAAAGTAACAGAATTTTGGTACTTTGGTTAAGAAACAGCTTCTGTAGGATAAAAGCTGAAGCATGGTTTCTTGTAGGTCAAATTAAAGCAACAATAAAACAAGGCGTATAGCTACTTTGACGAGATCTGTATGTATCCGCAGGCAGTGAGCAGAGGCTCTAGTGACTTAGAGCAAATGAAACCCAACCTGACCGTTCAGATTTGGGTGAGGCTGATGTGAATGCAATCAGACAGACACTTAGAAAAAAGTGTTCAAGTGATTGTGCTGGCCATGGCACTGGCACTAACTGGCACAGACAATTTCTGAAGGCTCTTGCATGCTGTAACCAGGAATATAAGACTCTCAATAATATATAATGAAGGACTTGTCAATAAAATGCAATAAATTTTATGGATGGAAACCCTAAGAAAAGCAATTATCACACACTTATCACAAACAGTTATCACACACTTGTCACATGTTTGTAAAGACTAATAAAAGAGAACTGCAATAACCTGGATCTTACTTACTTTGACTTAATAAATAGTGCACCTAAAAAAGTTTAATTCACAGCCACATGGTGGCTCAGAGTAAGATCTCTTCAGTTTAATTCAGATACTCTTGACCTTGCTGCTATTCTTAAATATAAGCAAACAGCCTGGAACAAAACCGATTGTTACTTTTAATAGACTATTACAGCATTCCATTTAGAAAATTGATAATCACCAGAGAAATGCTGGATTCTACTCCAGAACAAAGTCTTGCTCTGAAGTGAGTGCCAAGTGGTGAGCAACAAAGCCTCTGGATGTGCAAGCATTAACCATGAGGGTTCCTGGACTGCAAGTCTGCCTGGCCCAGCAACCACTGAAAGGTGACCCACTACCCCAGAGAACAGCTTCACCTGGGGCTTAGAATTTTGATCAAGATGGGAGCATTTCATGACACATCGCTAAAGAGTGAATCTCCATGATCAGAAAATCTGATCTGGATGAAGGCACAGAGTACTGCCTCAGCAAGTTTGCTGATGACACGAAACTGGGAGGAGCAGCTGGTACCCCAGAGGGCTGCGCTGCCATCCAGAGGGACCTGGACAGACTGGACAACTGGGCGGTGAAAAACCTCATGCAATTCAACAAGGCCAAGTGCAAGGTCCTGCACCTGGGGAGGAATAACCCCAGACACCAGTACAGGCTGGGGACCGACCTTCTGGAGAGCAGCTCTGCAGAGAAAGACCTGGGTGTCATGGTGGACGACAAGTTGACCATGAGGCAGCAGTGTGCTCTTGTGGCCAAGAAGGCCAATGGGATCCTGGGGCGCATTAAGAAGAGCATCTCCAGCAGGTCGAGGGAGGTGATCCTGCCCCTCTACTCAGCCCTGGTGAGGCCGCATCTGGAGTA
>NW_010576792.1:643356-676656 GCF_000705375.1 Tinamus guttatus | reverse complement strand
TTGTGTTTCTTTGTTTTTTAAATAGCTAAAGATTTAATTAGCACTTCTCATCTGGAAAGCTGAAAACTTTGAAAGCAGTAAGATGTAGTTTACTTTTACATATGTGCTTGCATAATTTGGGACTGCACAAGACCACAGTATCCTCTTTAAGATCCTTTCTATCCTGATCAATGTTGGGAAGAACTAATTTTAATGAAGGCCGTGGAATCTTTATAAGTTTCCATGCTACTTCTTTTTTTATTAGTTAAAATGACTGGTTATGTTCAGAACTTCATTCATACTGGAATAGACTATTCCGTGTCATTTATTCTATCTCAGGTATTTAGGCTGTGAATTATTTTGTGGATACAAGGATGGCTGGGGTTGTTTAAAAAGAATGTCTAGAAGTTTTCTCATGAGAAAAAGTTCGCTATAACTACAAAACATTTCAGTTTATCACAATACAATCTTTCCAATTTGCTCAAGTGTCTTATATACTAGGTATCATTTAGAAAAATTTTGGACTGAGTGAACTCCTTTGCAGCAAGGTATCTGCTGACTTAATGGGTTATAAAGACTCCTCAAGTTTTTTATTGAAGCATACAAAGTTCACCTCCCATTATGACTCCCTTTATCATTTTAGTTTACCTTCCACTCCAGAGCCAATCACAATTAATTCCCCATAATGGATCCCATTATGAAAAAAAAAAAAAATGAGGTACTCCAAATCCTATTAATTTTATTCTGAATTATTACTGGACAAGATCCTCAATCTTGTGCATCTCTTTATAGTTTCCTAGATATTTTTCACTGGTTGTTTTGCCCAGACAAATATTTAGTCCAGCGTAAGCAAAAGTGTTTTAGCTTTACTATATCTGATTTGAAGTGTAGGAAGTCTCCAGATGACAAAAATTAACCCGCATGGTGCTCATTTCATGTAAAGTACAGAGTAAGATGATTGTAAACAGATTTGCCTGTCATTAAAGAGGACGTTTTATATGTGCTTACCACGTTATTTCCCAGCATTATCCTTAACTAGGTTCATTTATTTCCTTGTGAAAGATACTTTTTGGTTTGCTTGAATTTCTGGCAACCGTGGCAAAAGCCATATGCCCAGAAAGGGTTTCTCATTCAAACAAAGCACCAAACACACTCTTAAATTTGTTATACATCCAGAAAATACGCATTTGAAGCAAACACTTCATGGAGAGACTGTATCCTACAGCATGCTACCTTTTTCTATTTCTATTTCTATTTTCTGATTTCTATTGAGATGATGCATCTGTTTTTTAAAATGTCCTTAAAAATATGAATTTTCAGGCTGATCTAAGATTACATAAATACTGAGGTTTTACTATTGTTCTAAAGAAATTACTGTAATGAGAACTATAGACATTATCATAATTGCATATTGTGGATACCTTTGCAGAATCATAGAACAGTTAGGGCTCGGCAGACACCTCTCAATATTATCTGGTCAAGCCATGTAACCTACATCAGGTTTCCCAGGGCCATGTCCAGTCAGGTTTTGAATATCTCCAAGTCCACAGCTTCTCCAAGTTATCCGTTCCAGTGTTCAACCACCCCCACTGTAAGAAAAAAAAAAGTGTGTTCTTACCTTAAAAGAGAGTTCTAAGCGATTAAGAGAGTAAAAAAAGAGTAAAAGAGACTGTGTGAGTTTATGCTGTTGCCTCTTGTCCTGTCACTGGGCACCACTAAGAAGTGTCTTGTTCCATCTTCATTACATGAGGTATTTATAAACACTGCTAAGATCTCCACTGAGCCTTCTCCTCACATTCCTCATGTCTTCTGTCATCCTCACATACAAAAAAATTGCCATGTAAATTAGTCAAGTCCAGTCACAAAAAAACCTACTCAGAATGCTCAGTTAGATCAGAAATTCTGAATTTATAAGTAAAGACAATTGTTGAAGTAAAAATAGTTAGGAAAAGCAAGCCACTTGATATATTAGAAGCCTTTTTAACTGATAAATGTCCTGCTACACAGGAAATCTTGTCTTTGATGAGTGAATTTAGAATGAAAGCGATGTTGGAGCAAAAAGACAAACTGTTCACCTATGTCTTAGCATCCGGTGCTTTGTTCTTGATTCATGTAGCCACTTACAAACTTTGACAGCCTGTCTGGTCCACTGTTATGTCCTGAAACTAATAGATATGATGCTTTTAGGAAAAACTTGCAGAAATCAGTGAACTACTTTTGACTGCACTTCTCCTATCACAGATCTGTGCCAAACAGACATACAAACAAGATGGCTAATATCTCAGGGCTTCTGACAAAGAAACACCAGGGCATATAGATTTACTTATATGATTTACTTATGCTACTTTCACACACTTTAGGGAACCCAAATTGAAAAAAATACAGTGCAAGATTTTATAGAAGATGTTTCTTATTTACAAAATTTCTATGTTGATTTCAAACACTCACAGTGATTCCCCCATAGACTCACTCATGCTCCCATAACCACATCCTCACAAGTACCAAGACGTGTCCATCCAGGTAGCCTAGCAAGAGATGCTGGTGTATGGCACAGTGGACAAGGGATGACAGCTACTGTGTGCTCATTATTGGGTCTCTGGGGTTCTTCTTAACTTGGCTGGTGATGGTGAACTCGTCTTGGGACACACTCTTTACACCCTTTTGGAGTCAGTAGTTGTTATAGCATGGTCCTCTGTTTCAGTCCTGGTCAGTTCAGTCTACATAAATCTGAGCTAAGGTTGTTTCTCATTGTCTGTCTCTGTTTGAAATAAACATTTTCCTGTTGGGCTCTCTCCATGGATTAAAAAAACATATTCCTCAATTTTACTACTGTGCAGGGGGTTCTGGGAGCAGTGTCCTAGGAGCTCCATACATGCCACATGCAAACATATCCATTCATATGGCATTCTTAGGTGTCTTAATATTTTAGTTACAAACCTATACACCATGCAGTACTATCAATTTATCTTACCTGTTTGAAGCAGGCAGTTTACATTAGTAGCACCTATCTTGCCCTCCATTCCAAAATAGCCTTCTCACATATTGGAATCTGGAAAGTAATTTATGGTTTGTAAGCAACAAAATCTGGGCACAGAATTCCCCTTCTAGTGGACCTGGGCTGTACCATTAACCACTCTTAAGTTCAGCTCACATTACTCAAAAGAGTACTAGAGCCCATCTAGATCCACCTTAGGATAGATCGATTTAAAATTTTGCTGTTTGCTTAATTTCTGTCACTGTTACCATGGTGAAAAACTCTGCAGGAATTAGCAGAATCTTTTAAATATATGAAATAAAGTTACCCAATACCCATTTTAAAGTTTGCCATCCCTAAAATATTAGCTCAGAATACTGTTAGTGCTGAGTTCCAGTAGATTTCAATAAATACTGTTAAAGTAATTGATCGATCTATGAAAAGTGCCTGAAGACATTTGCTGCCATTTAAAGTATAGTATTACTGTTTTCTGGGTCTGTTCCAAAGGTTAGCATTACATATGGCTGAAGTCCCATAGTTTTCCACTTATTTATTTAAGAGCAGAATTAAATCATGGAACTAAAGCATTATGTACAGTTATTAGCAATGCTCTACTGCTGAAAAGCATTTAAAGACTTATTCATGAGCATTATCAGTATTAGCTCTATAGATTGCTTCTCCATTATGTGTTCTTGATATTATTTCCATGTTTTTCCTCCTTCCACAGTACTATTATGCTATTTGCACTCTCTTGAGTAGATAAATCTGTGTGGTAAATTTTGCAATATAAAACTGTTGAAGTAATGTATAGACGTTGCTATATTTGGAATGAAAAATAAAGAGCAGAGTTTGCAAGCAGCGAAATAACAAAGCAAGATATATCATAAACAGAATACCAGAAAGATATATTATTTTATCCCAGATAGTAAGACATCATGATCTTGGAGTTAAGGTTGCTAAGCAACATAACTGGTACAAAACCTACACAACAAAAATGTTACTGCTAACAAAATATAAACATGTAGAGTACCATAGTATACATGCTTATATTTTATGTGCTTATACTTTGCTTACATGTAAAGTAGCATAGGTTAAAGTGATAACAATGTTATATTTCATGTGTTCCTTTTTCTGTACAAACTGGAGAGGTCATATTAAAAGTATATATTCTTGTTGATTATTTTTCATTATATTAATTTTCAGAGTCCTCATCCAATCAAGGACAATAAACTTTATTAGCAAGTGACCTTGCATTTTATGGCATGATTCAGCTTACTCATTTGAAGAGATAGTGAAATATAGTGCTGAACACTGTATTTCTTGAGTTACAATTCAGTCAAAAAAACAGAGTTTGAAAATTCTCTTGATACATGTAAAGTCAGATAATGTAGAGATTATTCTGAAGACTATTTAAAAAAAAAAATCTGTGAAAGCCACGTGAGCATCTATTATTTTGATTTACTGAAGGAGTTAGAGAATAGCTTTGTCTAAAGTTAGTACATAACCATTACAGATTTGGAATAAAATTTCAGTTTGGAAAAAAAAGGAAAAAGAAAGATATAACATTTTGTTTAACAAGTTTAACATTTACTTAGGTAAATGACCCAGGTAGTGATGACCGTGTGCATGGAGTGGACTGGACCTGTGATTTGGGGTGGTGGTAGTGGTAATGTTTAAGTTTCAGCTCTCTAGCAGTTATCTTTCTTTGATCAGAACCCGTTCCTTTTCTTTTTGAGCAGAGTATTAACCTGAAGCCTGTTTGTAATTCACGGTGATCATTCTCCACTCTTCTGTGTGTAACTCAGCACCTGCACAGCTCTTTTTCCTCAGAGATGATGCCAGCAAAGCAGTGGATAACCAGCTTCCTTTTGTAGAGCAAAGTTTGATCTGTTTAGGACAAAAACCTAGGGAAAAAGCCACATAAATAGCTGTAAGTGACGTGCATGCTAATCAGATGGAGAACTATTTATCTTTTTCAACTCGTTCAGGAATTTCTCTTTTATCCATTAGTAAGAAGTGAGTCTACAAATAGATATTATTCTTGCTCTTCTGAACAGTTTGATGATTACTAAAAGGAGAAACGTAGACCATTGGAAATATTTTCTTGTGTATTTTCCTGTTTATTTTAGTCAGCTGAACAAGATTATGCATAATTTCATTGATTATAACGAAAATATATTGTCTAGCTTGATATCTTTGTTTCACTCTATACCGCTATTTTATCTCAGCTCCCACACTTCGAACTTAAAAACAAATGCTGATATATATTAGAAAAAAAAAAGGAAGGTATATCAGTTTAGAAAGTTGAGCATCACTAGGCTTTGTGCTGAGCTAGCATAAGAAAAGAGGATTCAGGAATATTCTCAAGAGCTTAACAGCTGTTCCTGAATTTTGCTCCAAGACCAGCACCTGTCATCCACCAATGTTCTTGGGCTTTTATAAGTCATTAGGGCCTGAATTTTGGATATGCAGAGGAAAAGACACTGGGGCTTTTTTAGAAGATATGTATCCATTGATTTCAATTGGAGTCTATTCAGATACATAGATTTAATTGTTTACTTAACATACAAACTCCTTAGGCACAGATTATGTGCTCGTATTACCTACTTCAGTAGCATCTTTTACCCCATCTTTTACACAAAAAATATAGAAGTATTTTTAAGTGGTGACACTTACAAGCATTAATTCACGTTTTCACAAAAACTATTGTGCCTTTCATACATACCAATTTATTCAACAGGTACTTCAATATAGTGATTTGTATTACTCTGGCAGAGTTGCTCTGACCCTGTTATTTAGAAGGAAGTCTTTCCAGGTGAAATATGCAACTGTTCTCGTATGACCTTAAATTCAGCCACTTTCCAACTCCCACACTAAATTACAGCTATGCTACAGTAGTGAATAACTCTGTTGAAGGGGGCTATGGAGTGGGAAAGCCATTTAATCTGTTTCAGCACTTTCAGTTCACATGAAACAAAATAAAAATGTAAAACATATTGAACTTTTTTTTTTTTTGCTTTACATGAAAAAAGATGTCTTTTTTGTTTGTTTTGAAGAAAATTTTTGACTATTTTGTAAAGAAGCGAAAGCAGGGAATGTTAGTAATTTGGCATTTGGGAAAATGTATTATAAGACTAATATGATAGATGGCCGTCATTAAGAATGTGATGATGTCTACATCTTATGCACTTGCTCAGTTAAATAAGAGTAGTAAGAGATCTGCCTTGGTTATTGTAGCTTGGTTCAGGCACTGACAACAGATTGGGCTGGTTGCTACCACATCATAAGTATTCAGGAGAGGAAAGGAGTAGAGGGCTGAACTTTGCCAAACATGTTCTGCACATATACACTGGGAACTATTTGTTTTCTCCTAATGCAGAAGTGCCCTAGCCTTCCTCTCACTATTACTCCATAGAGCTCTTAAAAATGATATAGTTGGTGACTCTAGCTAGATGAGCTAGAAATAGTGACCATATTACCACAAGAAATTCCTAGATTAGGAGTTTGGTTTCCTTGTGCGAGCCTGTAGTCAAGAAGGGGAGAAAGGTGTTCTCAGGAGTGGTGCAATCTTAGGTCAAGATCAAATTTCTAGATTCGCCAGTCCTTTGTTATTTCTAGAGAGAATCCTAATTGAAATACTTTAGCTAGACATGAAATGGACTGAATTTATACCTGGGTCTCTGCCAGTTCATAGGAAGACAGGTTTGGGTCCATGATGCTTCAAAACCAGAGGAGGGGAGTGGGGGTAAACTATTTAACACTAAATAGCCAGTAGAAATAGAAAAACTGTTATTTTGTTATCAAATGAAACCCCAAATTTATCAACTCAATGGATAATCCCTTACTAGATCCAGAAGATCCATAGACAACACAAACCTTTGAAGGAGATAACAGTTACCCAGGATAAAGTAGACAGAGAAAGAATTGTCATTAAATGGGATTTAAGTGGGAAAAAACAGAGAAGATTTCATTTGTACTGTGATATTTATGACTTTGCTAAGACATCTGTAAGAAGAAGATAAACTTTTTTTAAATTGGCAGGATGTTTCTAGGAGAAAACACGAGCATCAGAGTAATACTCCTAACTTGAAGAATTTCAGAACAACAGCTGAAAAAGTATTGTATTTATTACACATTTAAGTATTATTTCCATATTCTATTTAATTTACACTTGATTACAAGAGGAAAGAAAATAATCTATTTAATGACACAAAGTTAAATATAACATAAAGGAGTACAAAATGTAATGAAATTTTGCAGCTTCTTTTATTTAGGGAAATAATAAATTCTAGCAGAGAATTTGAATTGAATTGAAAGAAGAAGCAACTTGCATTGTATGCCTGAAGATTGAAGACTTATTCATTAGGCTGCTAATAATCTTCAGGGCCAATAGCTCAGTAGCTCATTAAACCATAGAATAGATTATGCTTATTGAAACAGTAAGGTCTGTCTGCTTGCTCATATAT
This sequence comes from Tinamus guttatus, assembly GCF_000705375.1. The sequence continues at coordinate 669,237 of NW_010576792.1, read as the reverse complement.
GCTGCATAAATGTTAAATCTCATCACTTAGCTCTACTGCTGGTCTGCTGTCCAGCTTTACTATAGTATTTTTGAGCTCGCCTAAGGACTTTTGTACTTTTGAACTTTTGTATTTTACTTCTCAATTTGATGAAATCAATTCATATTTGGTTTGGTATTACAAACCAAACCAATACTTATTTTATCAACAAGGGATCTGTTTTAGAATTTTCAGTTCACTACATACATTATGTACCATAAAACTTTAAACATTAAAACAATAACTATACAGGTTTTTAAATCCTTACGCTGTACATTTACCATGTACTCATTTATAACCATCATACATGAATATACTTTAAGACAAAATGATATGGCATCTATATAACTCTTACTATAACTCTTCATTCTACAGTTTCAGCACATTGAATAAGCTGATAAGGAACCATTTCCTTTTCCTGCAGTCCAGAGGGGAGCTCTCTTGGTGCCCTTCATCTCTCTCACCTAAGTGATTTTACCTGTTTTCCTTGCATCCAAAGTCATTTTTGTCTTTAAATGATCTGAATCTCTTTTCACTTCCGGCTGTTCTCCCAGCCCCGACTTTTAGCAGGATAAGTGAAGGCGTGTCCTGTCACCTCTAGCTAACTAATGGAAAATCAGCTTTTTCAATGTTAGACCTTTTTTCCCTTCTGTCAGACTTTCTCTTTTATTCCCTGCCATCAGAGCTTTCCCACCTATTTCTACTTTAGCTTAGCTATTGCTAAATCCTATCTGCTTTCCTTTCTCACTGTTCTCTAAATCTGTTTTCCTCTCCCTCTGTTTTTGAAACTATGGCAGATGCTTTTTGACACAATCCCTTTTCCTGCGTGTTACCTTTCTCCCTTTCATTTATTGAGTGTATTGCTGATAAAACTCTGTCTTGACACCTGGTTTTGTCATTCCTTGATCTTCTCATTGGATTCAAGCTTTTCATTTTCAGTTTCAAAACTCTACAACTCTTACCTGAACCTACAACTTCAGGCTTCTGTTTAGCCTACCATGCCATCTGAGTTCTACACTCCTAAAGACGCGTTTAAGTCATTTTCATAGTTTTCTCTGTCACTTTCTAACAACCTTTTACTACTGTTCTTCTAATTGGGATATCCTCTGTTAGATTTTAACTTAAAACATCTCCACCCATCTTTCTTTGTATCTCTCCCACTGATGACAATTGATAGGATTTCTATAATGGAAAGTGCAGTTCTTCAAACTTTTTCATTTTAACAACACAAAAAAGAAAAAAAACTTTTCATCAAAGTTTTCTAGAAAAAAATAATGTGAACTGTAACTTGCTAGTTTTGTCAGCAGTACATGTCCTATATTTGAAATCAGATGTTCTCAGTCGTAAAGATGCTGATCAGATGATACAGCTGATTACAGCTGTACTTGATCCATGTTCAGTCCAACATGTATGGAAGAACATAATTTAAGTCCTCAGTTGAATAACATGGGACCTTGCTGGCCGTATAGAAAATTAACATGAACAAAACCAGCTACCATCAGCTAGGGATAATTTAGAAGAGTTGCATTCCTCTGGGCTGCCCAAAGACTAGAAAAATACACAAAAAAGAGGCAGATGCTAGTGACTCAGCTCTCTGTAATCTCCAACTTTTACATCAGTCCATTTCCAAGTCACTTTGGAACAAAACTGTAAAAATAAAAATTTTTAATTCAGAATGCTGTCCCAGAAAAATTTGTAATATACTGGCTTTCTTCACCATTCAGTGCTTTCTTACTCCTCACTGTAATTAGCCTTGTGGAGCTATTATGCTTATTATGGACAGCGTGGGATTCTGTTTGCTTTCATATTTCCCCCTCCTCAAGTTCTGTGTAGCTATGCATGTGCAATCCTGTGAAAGCAACCGGAGTTTCCCTGACTGCAAACAATATTCCCCCTAGCCGCAAACATTATTAGGTTAGTAGTGCTTCTTATTAATGGCAAAAAGAAGAGGAAGAAAAAAAATGCCATTTTATTCATGTGCTAAAACAAAGGAGTTGCTTCTGAGAGGTCAAGTCTGAGTTGTGTGCTTCTGAGCACACAGCTATAACACATATGCTGCTCTAAATAGCTACTGCCTTTTGATCTGGGGTGGGGAAAAGGCAAGGAAAACTTTCAAGCCAGTTTCCAAGCTCTGTCTTTCACTGCCAGAGCAATAATAAGCAGCAAACAGAAAAATGCCTATTCAGAGAACATTATCCAATGAGTGGAAGGACAATCTGATAGGGAAAAGGTATGCAGTCTTTATGACACAACTATGTCAGACTATGAAAGAGTCATTGTTCAATTTTTTTGTACCTCCTGTTCTTCCTTTGAGATACACATTTTTATGGTGAGCCTGCTACCTTAGAGTGGACCTTCTGGCCCCAAAACTATCTAGGACCAACTACAGTGACACTTATATTATTTATATGCAGGGCATAAATGCCAGCTTCACTGTAGCTATATGCTTTCTTCCCCTTCAGAGCAGCACGTGGTAATAATTATCAGCTTGAAAAAACAGCAGTGAACACAAGATAATTCAGCATAGAAGAATACAGATGGTGAGAACTCAGTAATCTGGAGCTCACAGACTGCAGCAGCGTACAACTTGTATTGCCTACTGTCAGATTTTTACATGCAGTTGTACAATTAATTTCCACATAAGTAATTTAAAAATTGTATATAGTACAAACTGGTTACACAGCTTATTTACTTATGTAATCACATGAGCAGAAAGTATATATCTGCTGTTGGGTTCTAAAGACATTTTAGTTTGTCACCTTTTTTCCTTACCAATATCCATTCATTTTTGAGCATAAAAAGTCACAATTAACAGTTGTGTTGAAACTTCTGTTTTGTTTCTAGTTCTGGCTGTTACAAAAAGCACTGAAAACATCCATGGGCCTGTTATTTTGCTGTTGTCATCACTGCAGCACAGAAGTGTCTTTCCCAAGCAATATCTCATTAACATTATATTCTCGTGTTCTCCCAAGAATCAAGATTTGTGTTTGCAGCTGAATAACCTTATTTTTGGTTTTGATGCAGTTTTGGCATTATGTAAGAGAATGCTAGCGGAAGACAACACTGACGTTGCAGGGCCCTGTTACATCCTCGTGTATTTCAACAGCCATTGACATTCATTACATAGCACAGCTGTTCTACTTTCAGTAAATGGTAAGAACCACAAAATCCCAGCACAGAAAAATATATACTGGACTATAACACAAGTCTTACTGTGAACAATAATGCAGTTTTACTTCTTTGGCCTTGAAGAGAGCCTCCAAATTCACCCATGCCTGCATTTTTACATCTGAAACTTCTTGGGAAATAAAACATTTTGAGATTGTTAATAGAAGTACATGTAAGCATGAAGAAAAGCCCTGTTTTATAACAAGGGAAAGAATTTTTGCTTTCCACTTCACTAAGATCTCTACTCTTTAGCTACTTGGGAGTAAAGATGCACTGATTTACTAGATAAAATATGGGTATATTCTCAAAGGAAATTTCTTTACAAACTTCAACATGTTTCTTCAGTGACACTCTCTGAACAGTAGACGTGCGAACATTGCTCCTATGTAAGAATTTCTTTTTCTGGAAGAGTACAGTTCAGTTTGATGGAGACCAGCAAAAGGCTGCTACATGCAGGAATTTCCTCAGTGTCTTAGGAGGAGCTTTTGGCGCAGATTTTGCTGAATTTCCCACCTGCATTTGGCGGCATTGCCCATGCTTCTGTTGAAGAGTTTCCACAGTGTTTTGGGAGCATCTTTTGGCAGAGATTTCACTGGATTTCCCACTGGACTTTTGTAGCATCTCCCAGCATGCTTTTGAGGAATTTATACAATGTGTTGGGACAAGGTACTGTGCGGAGCTCGATGGAGCTCTACAGCCTCCTCCTAGCCTGTACATGACCAAAAGGACTTGTGCCGGCCCTCTGTGAGTTGGAACAAGCTCATTTGGGCCTCTATAAGTTCATACAGACTTTTGATACATTCTACAGCCTGCGCAGACTCATTCTGGGCTCTAAGGGTTTGTAAGGGCTTATTCCCTGTGCCTTTAGATGCACAAATGACATCGACATTGTCTCTGCCATCCTCTACAGGCCTGTATGAGATTGTACAGGCCTCTGCGGGCACATTCAGACTTGTGGCAGTCTTGATGGGATTGTACGGGTTTGTGTCAACCTCAATGGATTCATGCAGGCTCTAGCCAGCCTCTAAGGCTTGTACAGGCCCCTGCTGATCCCTAAAGGCTCATGCGGGCTCACGCTGGCCTCTACAGGCTTGTGCCTGCCTCTACAGCCTCATAGAGGCTTGTGATAGCCTCTATGTGCTCGTGAAAGGGTCTATGAGCTTTCAAGGACTTGTCTGTAGGGGTTCGTATGGGCTTGTATCTGCCCTCCACAGATTTTTATGGCTTCTGTGTGTTTGTATGGGCTTGTGTCAAGCTCTGTGACATTCCATGGGTTCATGTGGGTCTGTGTAGGCTTGCAGGGGCTCATGATAGGCTCTATGGATTTGTACTTGCTTCTATGGGTGTGTTGAAATGTTTTGGCTGGTAAGGGCTTGTACAGTCTTGTGCCATGTTGTATGGGCTCATAGGAGCCTGCATTGGGCTCTACAGGTTTACAAATGCTTGTGCTGTCCTCAATGTGCTTGTTCAGGCTCATGCTGCCCTTTACAAACTCATATGGGTCTATACCAGTTACTACAGGTTGACACAGGCCCCAAGCTCTGTGGGCTTGTATGGTCTCAGGCAGGCCTCTGTGTGGTTGTATAGGCTTGAGCTGGCCTCTCTGCCCTTGTACAGGCTTGCACCATCTGTGTGCCTACACGGGCTCGTGTCAGGGTCTAGAGGCTGGTAATGGCTTGTTTTGTGTTCTTTTGCCTCATATTGGCTCACATTGGCCTCTATGGACTCATACAGGCTTGTTGCAGCCTCTATGGGCTATTTCCGTCCTCTAGGGTTTTGTATGGGCTTGTACAGTTCTCTACTGGCCCAAACAAGCTTGTGTTGAGCTGCATGAATTCGTATGGTCTCACACAGGCGTCTGGAGTCTTGTTTAGGGTTGTCCTGAGTTCTGTGGACCTTTACAGGAGTGTATTGGCCTCTATGGCCTTGTGTGGGCCTGTTCCATCCTCTGTGGGCTAATATGGATTCCTGCCAGTCTGTACAATCTCATATGGGTTCCATACTTTATGGACTCACAGATGCTCATGCCGGCCTCAATGGGTGTAAGATCTTGTGCTTCCCTTGACGGGCTTGTACCAGCTGATGATGTCCTCTGTGGCTTTATACAGTCTTGTGCTGGTCTCTATAGGTTCATATGGTCTTGTGCAATCCTCTACAATCTAATATTGGCTCGTGTCGCTCTCTAAGATCTCATATAGGCTCGCACAGTCCTCTAGTAAGGATTGGTGGTGTTCTCTACACACGCGTACTTGCTCATACTGGCCTCTACATGTTCATATGGCCCTTATAGGCCTATATGGGCTCATGCTGAGGTCTACTGGCTTGCATGGTCTTGCTCTGCCCTCTGTGGGGTCGTATGGGTTTGTGATAGCCTCTATAGGTTTGTAGGGGTCTACATGCTTTTATGGGCATGTGCTGGGCTCTGCACACTAACACAGGCTCATTCTGAGCTCTATGAACTAGAATGGGCCTGCGGCAGCTTCTATGGTCTTGCACAGTCCTGTGCTGGCATCTACGGGCTTGTACAGGTTTATGCCACCCTCTACAGGATCATACAGTCTTGTGCAGAGTTTTAGGATCTCATACGGGCTCATGTGTGTCACTACACAGTTGTACAGGCTCTCGCTGGCCTCTACGCACTCATAAAGGCTTGAACCACCCTATATGAGCTCATAGAGGGCTTGTGCCAAGGTCTACCTCCTCATATGAGCTTATGCTGGTTTATATGTGTTCATACAGTCTCATGCAGGCCACTGTGTGCTCGTGCAGGCTCGAGCCAGCCTCTTTGGGTATGTCTGGGTCTGTGTCATCTACTATGGGCTTGCACACACTTGCCTCAAACTCTAATGTCCTCTCCAGGCTTGCGTGGTCCTCTACGGACTTGCACGGGCTGATGGTGACTTTTACTTTTGCAGTTTTGCACAGGACTCTATGGACATGTACGGGCTCGTGCTGCCCTCTAAAGGCTTGACTGAGCTCTCAGATCCCGTAAGGACTCACGCTGACCTCTCTTTCCTTGTATAGTCTCATGATAGCCTCAATAGGCTCATACACACTCTTAGCAAATTCTAAGGTCTCTTACAGGCTTGTGTGGACACCTACAGGCTTGCATCAGCCTCTGTGGTCTCAAACTGTCTTCTGCCAGTCTCTACAGACTCAAACAGATTTGTGCTGGCCTCTATGCGCTCTTACGGGCTTGCACAGTCTCCTACGGTCCTCCTCTATGGTCACAGAGACTTGCCCTGCTCTCTGTGGGCTTGAATGTGCTCATTCTAGGGTCACAGGGGCTTTTTCCAGGGTCACAGGGGCTTTTTCCAGGCTCTGTGGTCTCATATGAGTTATTTCCATGCTTTATGGGTTTGTACAGCCTTCAGCCAGCCTCTGCCTTCTCTGTCTTGTGCAGGCTTTTCCGTGCTTGTGAAGGCTCATACTGGCCTCTACAGGCATGCCTGGGCTCACACTACCTTGTCCAGGTTTGTACGTGCTTGTCCTGAACTGTAAGGTCTCATGTGGTCTCATGCTGACCTCTAATGGCTTAAATAGCTGGTGCTGGCCTTTATGGGCTTGCATATGCTTGTGCTGATCTCTGCAGGTTTGTATGGACTGATGCAAACCTCCATGGGTTCGTATGGTCTTGTGCTAGTCTCCACACCCTCATTGTTTTCCTGCAGCTCCCTTTGTGCTCATATGAGCTTCTGCAGGCCACTACATGCTTGTGTGGGCTTGTGCCGGCCTCAGCAGGCTTGTGTGGGTTTGTGCCAGCTTCTACAGGTTTGTGTGGGCCTCTCCAGGCTTGTATGATCTCTAAGGTCCTGTAAGGGCTTGTGCCAACCTCTCCCTGCTCACATGGTGTCATGCCGGACTCAACAGCTTCATATGGGGTCAAGATGAGCTGTACAGCCTTGTATGAGGTCACCCAGGCCTCCATGTGCTCATACAGGCTTGACCAGGCCTCTAGGAGCTGGTATCAGCTGGTACCAGCCTCTATGGGCTTGTACATGCTTGTGCTAGCTTCCACAGACTCATATAGGCTTGTGCAGAGCTCTACGTGCTCAAACGGGCTTGTGCATGCCTCTGCAGGCTCACATGGGCCTGTACAAACTCATGATGCCCTCAATCAGTCTATACAAGCTCTTATGGTCTTCTGCTGCCCTCTACAGGCTTGTATGGGCTTGTGCCAGCCCCTGTACATTTGAACAGACTTGTGGAGGCCTCTAAGGTTTCGTACAGATGTATTTCAACCTGTACAGGCTCATATTGACCCTTCCTGAGCTCTATGGCTTTGTACAGTCTTGTGCTGGCTCTATGGGCTCATAACATCTTGTATCCATATCTACAGTTTGGTATGGGCTTGTTCTGAGCTGTAAGGTCATTCCTGCCTCTACAGGCTTGTACGAGCTGATGCTGGCTTCTAGAGCCCCCATATGGCCTTGTGCCAACCTCAATAGTCTCAGGCAATTTTACATCACCCTCTACAGCCTTGTTCAGGCTTGTGATGGGCTCTAAGGTCTCATACAGGCTCATATGGTTCTCTGAAGGCTTCTATAGGCTCCTGGCCTCTGTGCACTCAGGCTCTTGTAGGGTCATGAGTCTCATTACAGACTCTTTGTGCTCATGCTGCCTCATGTGCCCTCGTACTGCCTTCTGTGAGCTCATATGGGCTTGTGCCACTCTCTACAGGTTTGTATAGCCTCCTGTGGGACTTTATGGGCTCTTTTGGGCTTTTGCCAGCGTCTACAAGCCTTATATATGCTCCTGCCAGCCTCAACGGGCTTGTATGGATTCGTGCTGTCAGTAGGCTGCTCCGAACATGGACATCAATACCTCTTGATATCTATAAGCATCAATGCTTGTAGATATCCGTCATTATGAACAGGGATCAATATCAGTAGGTATTTGTAGTCAGAACACGTGGAAGATCTGGCAAGGAGTCAGTCACTGGCAGAGTATGTAATAGAAGGTTTAAGAGATCCTTAGGATACAATGATTGAGTCCTGCCTGGGCATCCAAACCATATGTTAGTTTTTTTCAGGAAAATAAGTCATAAAAACTGTATGCTCTACATGTTCGATATAAATTTGCTTTATGGGAGTTCGCTCTGCAGACAATATGTATTTATAGGGATATATTCACACAACATCTGCTTCATACAAACTTCTGATTTAAAAGTCTAATTTAGGAGTACAGGCTCTCTCTGTAGTCAGTGGAGCCTAAATTAATCTCTCCAAATTATCCCCTGAAAGGCCGTATCTTTCTCCGCTGAGACCAAAGACTTATAATTTAGGCACACAGGTTACATATCTAGTGCATCATCCTTCCGTGTGCAGTGTTTGCCCCTCTGTAATTTTAATTCACTGAATAGGGCAGAGATTTCCCAGCACAGACATTACTATGTTCCTTTATTCACTGAGTAGGGAGGTTGTGGCAAAAGTTGCAGGATTAAAACCCTGCTAGGGCTTCAGGTTCAGTTTAAAAGACAGGAAAATTGTGTTTGGTTCAGTATTACAGCAGTGGTAACTCCTCACTAAGAAGTACACCGAGGAAATCTGGGGCTGAGGCAGGGCGACAGGGAGAGGCCCCGAGTGCTGTTGCTGGAGTGAGGGACGCCTGTCACTGGCAGATGGCAGCCAGACATGCCCTGCTCCTCTGGCAACAGTGTGGCCGAGGTGCATACCTTCACCTTACCTTGGGCGCAGGAGGGATCCTGCCCTTACCTTGTTTGAAGAATAAGTGTACAGCCTGCCTGCTACAGGGTGTTCTTGTAACCCAAGGCTGCACGAGTGCCACTCAGAGAGTGTGGTCTGGCTCAGGCACTGTGGGATCAGCTCTCCCTCCTGGCACACCTGTGGAGCAGTGCTTGGGGGTTTCTCAGCACAGGAGGGCTTAGGAAGCTGTCAAGACCAAGTTTCTTGAAGCCCAATGCTCAGGGAAGAGTTCCTTGCCTTGGTAATGGTTCCTTTTTACAGAGAATGATTTTATTTGCAGGACCTGATGTTGCAGGATCGTTGTGATTCAATGTTTGCATAATGTCTTGGAGAAGAAGGATGCTAGGTATTGTTCTTTGAGATGGCAACAAAATATGTTCAATACAGCTGCTCAAGTCGAATCCATTTTCAGTATATCTTACAAGCAGGAATTCAAAATCCAAATAAAAAGCCTTGCTAACTGAAACTTTACAGTTTGATAGAAAAGTTAGAAAGATAGTTAAATGAGTTTTAAATAGTCATGGCTGCATCATGATGTAGATGAATTGGAACCCCCATCTACTCCAATCAGCTTGGAACTGCGAATTAGGTCTTGTTTTTGCAGAAATATAGTCGGTCCAACCTGCATGATATTTTGTACAGACTGTCAGAAACTGCCTCTGTACTCTCTAAAACACATATTTTTCCACTTTTTGCTGCAAAATAGGGAAGCATGTGGAGAGCACCTCAGAGGAAATTACTTTCCCCTCCCCAAAAGGACAGGCTCTGATATTGTCCTATAAGCCAAGTGTTCTTCTAGCCCCACCTGAGCACTGGTATGCACGGTTTCAGGATCATATTCCAGTGCTTTAAACTGCATCCTGGCCCCCTGAGGAGTTGCTTTGTGTGCATTACATGCAGATGCATTATATGCATGTCCATTACATGCAGATGTTTTCTTTGGATCACAGTTATTAGTAAGCAGACAGTGTTTACTAGTGCAGTAGTATGGAAGAATTTGCTCTCTGGCTTTGTATGTTTTGTGATGACTTTAACCTCTCTTGCCTCAGTTTTGGGAACACAGAAATTATTGTCTTGAATCAGTCTAACAGTTCAGCATTCCAGAAGCCATGGTTGGGAACGTGAATGAAGAAAATCCACAAAGGGCAGTTATGCTTCAAAATCCTTTCTATCGACTTATTGATGTTTTAAAATATAATGGCAAAAATCTATCACAAAAACCTAAAATCCGTTTAATGCAATGTCCTCTATAAAATGGACACAATAACACACTCACTTCCCAAGAGTCCAGATAGGTTGCAAAACACTTTTGAGTGCCAGAGGCTGTGTTGGCTGTGGCTATAAACTGCCAATGCCATACTGAAAATAGCTAAATTGAGCTATTTTTACCTGCTGAAGTCCATCTCATATCTGTGAATATCTGTCAATATTTACTGGATTTATGTTTTCCATCTGATGTTCTAAAGGGTCTGGGCATGTTTTTCAGCCTCTTGTGTTTGTTGGGTCTGTCAGTGTGGAACAGCCCTACAAGTGGGTTATTTACCCACTAGTTATCTAGTTATCCATTACTTACAGTGAGTGAACTATTGTTTGCCAGTTAAATAATACTGTTTGAATTCTGCTCTTCTGTCCAAAGAAGTACGTTTTCAGATCCTGTTTTTCATTTTCTTAGTAGTTTTGAAGTTACTTGCTACAAAAATATGACACTACGCACTTTAATTTGGCTTAAATTTACACTTGACCATTAAAGGTCCAAAATAGTTTTATGAGCAAATAAAAAAATGATGGCTTGGACACCTTTCTTTTCAATACCTTTTAGTTACTGTAAGCTATATATACCAGTAACTGCCTTATAAACAGCTTTATATTGCACTCTACTGCAAATCACTGGAACAGCATGCCATAACAGGTTGCAAATGGCATAATGTTTTGCGCCACAGCTTTTGCAGACAGAGTGAACAAGATCATTGCAAAGAATATCATGCTCATAAAAGCAGGATAAGAAAAATAACTGTAAATCTGAAAATTCTGTATCACATGCAGTAGAACAAAGGAAAATAAAATTATATTTCTTCTTCTCCAGAGCAAATTGGGGCAACACGATTCTGTTTGCTGAAATACTCGGTTCTAACAAATTCCAAGTAAAATTTTTGACTTTAAAGTCATGTTTGCTATGAAAAAAACTTCTTTGCATAAATCTTTTTTTAATTCATCTTTGGAAAGCTGTTCTCTGAAAATTGATTAGTTAGCTGTCACAAAAAAAGGTGTATTATATGTTCACAAATACTTAGTGGATAGTAAAGTGCTGAAGCACCTGTAGCAAACATGAAATACTTTAGGCCTGCCTATACTAGAAATGCAATACATGATTATTTCTTTTTCCTTCTGGAGAGAAACCTGTATAATTAGGCAGATGCTTATATTTTATCCTGAAGTGTAAATATCATTTTGCAATTTAAAACCATGTCCTAGATTTCTTACAAATATCATAGGCTGCTTTAAAAGTAAAAGCACGGAGTACAGTAGCACACAGCATGCATTGAACTAGTTTTTCAATTACTCTTCCCAAAAGCATTGCTACTGCCACAGGTGTGTTGCTACTGCCACAGGGTGCTTGTGCTCATCTCCCATACTGTCTGTATGTCTGTGCTCGAAATTTCTTTGTTTCAGACCAGAGCTACTTGGAGGTCACTTTGCAGGATAAAGCCCTGAACTAAGTGCTGTGAAGAAGGACCTTGAGAGGAGAGGAAGAAAGAGGAAAAGCCTATGATCTTGCTAGGTTGGATCTAGTACATTCTGCCTTTATTTTTCTGTCTTGATCACTGAGAAATAAATACATAGAATCATAGAATCATAGAATCATTATAGTTGGAAAAGACCTTCAAGATCATCGAGTCCATACATACATATATACTTTTAGGTGAGGGTTAGTTTAAGGGAAACAAGGCTGTCTTGTGCTTTGTGCACTGTGGTGCAGATTTCTCTCTGCTCCACATGCTGACACTCCCTGGTCATTATGGTCTGTGTTCCTAGACTGACCATAGTCACACAGAGAAGGAGAAGATGGGTGAGAAGGGCAGGTCACTGCCAGCATTAACACTACAAGCTGCAAAGTCCATGACTGCATGGTCTTATAAGCAGAGATGATTTTTAAGCCACTGTGCAATTATTTTGTTCAGGATGCAGCTTTATGTTGATGAGGAGAGCCTATAGGCAGAGGAGGAAACTCATGTGGAAAATACTAGAGGCATTAGCTAGTATTTTCTGTTTTTCACTGAGTTCTGAAAAACTTTCTTTTTGTCTGTGAGTATAGCAAGCAGTTTGGCCTAATGCTTACTAGATGTTTCACAAAATCTTTATACATATTTTTTTTTCATTTTATTATCTTGACAAACTGACTTTTCAAGTGCTTTATGAAATGCTTCTGGAAATTTGTGAGATCCAGTTCCATGCGGTGCAGCTTCTCATATTCACTTAGCAGAGACCTCTCCCACCCTCCAAAATTGCCTGAAGATTTTTGATGAAAAAAGAACCCACTGCTGAGGTTTATACATGATCCCTTTGTGTCAGTGGTGTCTTGAGTATTAGCCATGTGTGACTTTTAATTCAGGCAGGGCCTCTTGATGAATACAGGATTTTTAAGGCTGTTCTTTCTTGTAAGGCTAACGGACTTACTGAGCACCACAGGCGAGAATGAGGCCAAATGCTGACGCTTTTGCCAGCTATCTTTGGTAGAGATCCACATGTAGACACCATGATGCAGAATTTATAGAATGAATTGTCTATAAACCTAACTACAGTACTTACTAAAATACAGTCCTTTTAGGGATGTATTTTCTTCTTTCTGATTAGGAAGGTGATACACGCATATGAAGGAAGTTTCCCAATGGTATTTCTGTACACAAATGCTTTTAGAGAGGATTAGACAGCTATAGCACACAGAAAATCTGCTTCTCAGTGCTTATTTTCTCAGCCGCATGCAAGGGCAACAACTGCAATCAGACAGACAGTGGAACTCACAGAAAACATGCCTGGGTTTTGCTCAGCAGAGTTTTACAGCAATAACTGCAAAACCTGGTTTGATTTTATCCTTTATTTCAGTTTGATTATATTTGAACTCACTCCTTTGGCTGTACGTATGTGAGAGAGAAAGAAAGAAAGAAAGAAAGAAAGAGAGGGCAAGACCTTGCAGAAGCTTTTAGAGTCATAGCACTAGTGGTTGGAGCAGCAAACAGGGAGCTAGGACTTCTCGCCTTTTCCCGCCTCAGCCAGGCCTCACACTGTAGCTCAAGGCAATTCACTTCTCCCTTCTGTGCCCATGGCTGTGAGAGGGCTTCTGTGCCCATGGCTGTCAGAATTCCGTGTGAAATTTGGCTTCAGTCTGGTTCCTCGTGAGACCTTTTGTCAAGGGGAAGAGAGCAGCCAGGCTGCACATGTGGCACTAAGGAAAGCAAACACTGCCCCACTGCCTTCACCCTCATTGTAGGACACTTACATTCAGTGCTAGTCATGAGGAAACAGTAGTTAAAGGAGGAACAAGGGTGAGCCTTTTTCAGCCAAGGGAGCTAATTAAGACAGGTTTTTGGTCTCCTGAAGATCGGGTCATCTCACTAATGCTGTGCTATATAGCAGGCGCGTTTCTCCCCATGGATATTTTAAGATTCTTAAAGGGAGAGCCAAGCTTTAGTCCCCAAATGAAAAAATTTGAACTCTTTCCAGAGGGAGAAGTTTCCCCCCAGGTGTTCCCAACCTAGAAAGGCCAGGACTCAGCTCACCTAGCTATGGGCCTAGCTGTCCTGAGCACCTGACTCAAGTTAGGTGAGCTGAGCAAGCTGCTGTTGAAAGTTTTTTCCTCCACATCAGGTGACAGACTGCGGGCTAGCTCAGGTAGATAGCCAAAAACAAAGTATGATGAATCTGGGCCAGTGGTTCCAGTCAAAACCAGGCATAGAGAAAGTCTTATTTGGGCTGAGTTTGACCTAAGTAGATGAGAAAAAAACAGAGAAGAGTGTAGCTCTTGGCTCTTTGGTATAATCACATTTTATTTATTTATGTATTTATTTAGATTTCTGAAATTTCATCTGATTTGTTTTTGAAAATTTCAAAGAACAAGCACTTTTAAAAAAATGTATGTTCACTAACTATCAAATTAAGCTCACTAGGCTGCTTGAGGTCACTCTGCTTCTCATGCAGTACCTCTCATGTGCAGTTGGGGCTGCTATGCAATTATTTTATTTATTTATTTATTTATTTTGAAGCAGTGTTAAGAGGACTGTATTTTACTTGCTAAATATTCCCTCATAAGATAGATGTACATCCTTAGGTTGCCTCACTTGATGTCTGTGAGTGCTGGGAACAGCGGTGCTATATCCTATCCAGCATACAACAGGGTTTTGGCCAATACTCCTTGTAACATGCAAGGTGAAGGCTGAAGTTTTTTATTTACCTGTGGTTTTAAGGTTACTAAGTGAGGATATCCCTAGCAAAGCATGGCAATGTGAAATTAGGAAATTTGGAAAATCAGTTTCCAGTTTGGAAATTAGGCAGATAGGAATAAAAAGCCTTTGAAGTGCTACAGGGAATTGTGACTGCTCCTGTTGTTGAGAGAGTTGCCATATTCTATAGTTCTTTTATTGCTATTATTATCATATTAACCAGTCCAAGCTCTGTCACTCTTACCCATACAGTTGCCCCTGCCTTCTTCCTCCTAGCCCAGCTTACTAGTAGGTGTAATAGCATAGGGATGTTAACCCTTGAAGATGACTCAGGACCCTTAGGTGAAGCTGAAGGTGGTTGTCTAATTTCTAGGCTGCCATTAGCACTCGGTCTCAGTGCTCCACACCAAGCACTGGTGGCCCTTTTGCTGGCACGTGGACATCAAGGCATTTGTTGTTTTCTGTTTAGAGAGCACTGAATTGCCTGAAAGCTATGTGGAAGTCGCAGAGGCTGCCTCTCCCCTGGTCTGCCAAAAGGCTTTTGCCAGCCTGCGATGCTCCTGCTGTTTTTTTTCCATAACATTAAGGTTGTAGCTGTTAGTGTAGCGCATGGTCAGCTGAAATCCTGGGCTCTGCAACTAACTCCCAGCTTCTTAGCTTTATGTTAGTATAAGCAAATGCTTATTTGGCCTGTTTTACAAATGCACCATTTAGAGCAGTCATCAGATTTCCAGCTAATACCTTACCTGCAGTAAGCAGAAAATGTCAACCAAACATATCCTTCAACTAAGTTTGGGGTATGAAGAAAGTCTGAACACATTTGCCTCAATTTGCTCAGCAATGAGGGAAAAATATCAGAATCAGCTTTCAGGGTTAAAAATATCTCCTTGTCATTTGTATAGCAACTGGTACAGGATGATGACAGGTGATGTCATGAGGAACTGTGCACCTGACACCATCTGTGGGTGAGCATCACCATAGTGAAATCACTGTCTCCACGCAGATCTGTTTTGTTCCTATCCTTCTAAATCTGAAAGAAAATCAAGTGCCAAGTATTGTCCTGAGAAAGAGCATCTAGTTACAGCAGATCACAATTTTTTTTTTTTTTCTCCAAGGGAGTGAATTGAATGAACTGTATTATTCTCTATATAATGGACAGAAACATTCTTTATTCTGGAAACTTTATGCTCTTTCATAACATTAATGGGGGAAGGTGGGTGGGAGAGCAGGTGGGTAGAAATGGTAAAAGGAAAAGAAAAATGGAATAGCTGTGAATCTGTAATTTCTTAAGAAATATTTCTCCGTATGATTCCTCTTACCTTTAGAACATTTTTATAAGAGAAATGCCTTGCATTTCCTGCACTCTGCAATGCTTTTTGTAAGTATAGCACTCCTGAAAGGCAATGAGAACAAGAGGGCTTAGGAAAACCTTTATTAATCAGCTGACATATGGTGCACGAGCAGCGATGGAAATTTCCTTATGCTCTGAGCCAGTGCCTGAGCCTTGTCTAAAGGCCAAGTCCCTCTGAGGCAGTGAGCATTGTTTCTCTCCGCGGCTCATTCCTTCTTCAGGATCGCACCCAAGTCTACTGGTAAGAGTAACAAGTTTGAATTGTCTTCCAATACGCTTGGTTCCCTGTGTTTTAAAAATCAGATGGTTTTCCATTATTACTACCCCACAAGTCACAGAGCAACCATCAGATAGCAAAAATAGTGGTTGCTGCACACATGGATGGATTCGCATCATTCCCTTGGGCTGGGGCAATCCTTCCATCTTACCTTTAGCCTGCAAAAGTTAAAACTGATTCTACATTGTAACAGGCAAATGTTTCATCTTTCAGAATTCTGTCTCAGTGATAAGATTTTAAATCATTGCTTGAAAAATAATAAAAAAAAGATAATAGTCCCTCTATGGTCAATTACAAATAGTGAAAATGGATTCTTTCTTATTTCAAAGTCTTTGCTTCACTATTTCTATTATAAAATCTTCCTGGCAGGCACTACTAAAAGTTTAGGGCTGTCCTGCCAGTGAGATTTACCAATGAGAATTTCCATGCAGGATCCAGCAAACTTCATTAGCAATGACTAAACACAGTTCTCCCACAGTGGGTAGAAATGCCTTTGTAAAGTGACCAGTTGTTGTTTTTGATCAAAACTTCTCTTCATAGCAGTACATGTTTTCCAAGTCTGAAAATATAATGTAATGAAGTCTCATTACATGGAATTCATCAGTATTACTGGAATTTAAAGAAATAATGAAATATAAAAGAATAAAAAAATAGAACAAGAATGAATGTTTGCAAAATCAGTACTTCTGACTATTAGAGACAAAAGATGTAATAAGCAATATTAAAATCAGTACTAGATATTCATGTTAGAAGTTTGTGAGTATATTAGTAATTCAAGTGGAAAAATCTGTTTGATGATTGAATTATTAGTAAGAGCTTTATTCAGCATGACTTGCATAAATCTCTATTGGTTTTCATTAGCGTGCTTCCATTTGTTTTTTCACCTAAACCTGTATACTGGAGGTAATAGATTTATATTTATTTATGCAATAGGGAAAATATGGTAAGCATGCTAATGATTTCTTTGATTGAAAAAATGTCGCTGGCAGAAAGGAAAAAAAGACTATAGAGTGGATATCATCTGCACAGAGGCTTTTAAGGTTAGATAAAGGGTTAAGACCTGAGAAGAAAGGTCATTTGAGGTTTCTCAAGTTGACATGTCGTGCTTGACAATTACGTAGGGATGTGTGAAGAGCAAGATTCTTACAAGAACCTCTAGCTGGACAATCCACATCACTGATCCATAAAGAAAGGAGGAGCAGAGCAAAGCAGCAAGAGTGGCAGAACACTCATGTAATGGGGAAATGCTGCAGAGTGAGCTCAGTTCTGGACACAGGTGTGCGAAGCAGCAGGAGGACAAACCTCAACTTGCTGCAGTGGTAGGAAATTATCAGCAAGCAAAAATCTCACTCCAGCAAGGTGCTCTGCCACAAACTCTCTTTGTGGAGAAACAGCAAATGCATTTTTCCTGTCAGCTGTGGACATTTCTTTTTCACAAGCTGTGTATGACAGCTGGTGTGTATGGGTTATTATGGCTTTTGCTGTTATTGTTTTTTTAATACCTGAAAATCTTTGAAAACTACTGGAAAATCTTACAGAACTGATTTTTTCCAGACATTCAGCCCCACATTGCTGCAGACCAGTGGCCTGCAAAACTAGAAGTAACTTTTCCCTTCTTCCAAAGGTCAGTGTGATGATATAAGAGAGTTCTGATTGTTTGGAGTACTGGAAATATAAGGGGATGCCAGCTGACAAGAGTATAAAAATATATGATTTCATTTTTGAGCTAATTTTTGTATCAGTTGTATTATTTTCCTATTTTCTGTGTGCAAATGGAAATCTGCTTCTACTAAGCAATCTGGAATAAAGCTGAGAGGTAACTAAGCAATAATTGATCCAGAGCACCCTGCAAATATTGCAAAGTTGCCAATTGAAGCCCGTGTGTTTTGGAACAAAGTCCTAAGACATGTGAGAGCTGCTCATTTCCATAGTGTTCGAGTGCCTGATAAAGATTGTTGAGGTATGTTCCTTTTAATCACAGCTTTTCAAGAGTCATTTCTGGGGTGTTCTGTAAAGCCATCTTATCTCCTGTTCTTCAAACTTCGTAGGGTTGAACCCAACTGTCTCTGCTTTCAGATAGCAGGAGGTTAAAATCTTATATTTAAATCTTTGATGAATGTTTGTTATGTCAGCCTAGAAAATTATGTTTCTAGATGAGATCTGTTTCTGTTTCACGTGATGCTGCAGTTGGAAGAACTCCCTATGCAGCAATCTTGCTTTGTGTGCATTATGTAGCTAATGTTACAAATAGAGAAAATACTAGTCCCCCAAAGAACATATTTTTCTTTGGCCTATAATATTTCCTTGTCAGGAGCAATTGTTTGTACTGCAGCCTTTCATTTTATCTTCATAAGCGCTTGCCCTTGGCAATTGTCATACGTCAGGTGCGAAAAACCACAGGGCAGGTTGGGCCCTTCCCTTCCTGCTCCCTCTATATTCCAAATGTTATGAAGAGTGTCATTCCTAATTGCTTGGAGTTGACGGAGGGTGGCAGTATTTTGCTGGCAATTCCGAAGCTTGTGCTATGCTTGGGTGTCTGCTTAGATCAGAAATCCTGGATTTTCTTCCTTTTTGCTTTCACTGTGGATAAGCTAATAGAAGGAAATCTCTAATAATGTGCCTTGCGTTGCAACGCTGTTGCTCCAAATGTTAGGGGTTAGGATATGGTGTGTAATGTTAGGCT
Organism: Tinamus guttatus; assembly: GCF_000705375.1. The sequence goes on along the minus strand of NW_010576792.1, from coordinate 650,600 downwards.
AGTGCATGCTAGAATACTTAAGTTATCTAAGATATTGAACACAGCTTAATTAAATATTTAATGGATTTGTCCTGCTGAGAGGAATCAGCAGAATAACTAAAGAGTTTGCTCAGAAATGAAAGTTGCAGTGGAAGGTGATCTATGTGGATCACTGTTCATTCAATAAGCTCATGACCTGCCTTTCTAATAAATGGGTACCTTTCCTCCAAACATAGTGTTGGCTTTGGTAGAAGTTTATGTGTATTTCAGTGGCACCAAAACAGGAGGAGTTTGAAAGTACTACTGCAGGACGTGGCAGTAAATATTAAGTTGATTACCATTTGCTGAACTCGCAGCACAGTTGGAAACCTCTTACTTTATCATACTCCCAGAATCAGAGCAGGACATAGAGCAAAGGGGAGGTTGGCAGATAGATCCACAATCACTGGATTCATGGGCTGTTTTCTGCCCAGTTCAGTGATGGTCCATTTCCAAAATGCTTTGTATAATTTTACCTACTGCAAGCAGCACAAGTGCAGATAGGAAGGCCCAAGACATTGGCAAGCCACTTCCAAGCAACTATGTGAGCTTAGCAATCACTTCAACGAGAAAATGACCAAACCCTTACTAGAACACCCCCTTTTTGAAGACAGTGATTTTTTTTTCTCTTATATAATCACTGCACATCTTATGGTCTCAACTCCTCTAGGATATTGCTGTCATCTAGGGCAGCAGGCCAGTCTTTTCTCAAGCATTTAATATAAGCAAATCTCCCAGTGACTGTGTGGCTTGACCTTTACTTGCTGAAGGACGAGCCAGTTTGCTTTGAGACCTTAAATACTTCCATAATTTTCCCAGTGGCAGCTCAGTGCCTTGTGCTCACCACAGTTCTGATATTTTCCCCAGAATCATCTGCACAGGCATTTTCAGGATGTTGTTTCATTTCTGCCATCATGATCTTTGTAATCTTTTCAGGTTCATTACTGGGTTTATAGCTGTTGTACATAATCCTCACTAATATACTCTAAAAATCTTCTTTGTCTCTTAACATCCATTTTTCTTCTTGTCTTACTGTAAACCATATAATCTTTTTTCATCAAAATATGTATTTACCTGTCTGACATTTGCTACTTTTCTTAGGCGGATTATAGCTTCATTAGTTTAATGTATACATAACTTTGAAATGAAAAATGACTATGTATTAAATGGGACAGTCTTATTTAGCTATTTTTGCCCTTTCCTCCAAACTTTGAACAATCCATATGTCTAAGGCTTAGCTTGTCAATCCTCTGTGTACTGTTGTCTTATGGTACTATTTTAAGGACAGTGTTTTCATGTTTTCTTTCTATACCTCCAGCACAACAAAATCATGTTCCATGGCTATAGTTGCTCCATAGCAGACACTAATACAGCACAAATAAATGAGTAATGAGCTGCACTCCTTATTCCAGCTTGAGTGGTTTTATCAGAATTGCTGCCTAGTTGCTAAAATTGCTAAAGCCAATGATATCTGCCCAAGTAGGCATTCGCAAATGGAAAGTCTGTCTGTTAGGAGACTGCTTCCTTCCACACCTCTGTTATTTTAACTTGCGTGAAGGCAATGTCTTTATTGAGCTCTCTGCTTTAGGGACACCTTAGGCATGCTGCACAGCCTGGGGCTGCCACTACTGATTTTGGTTTAGTTGTCAAAGAACCCACCTCTCCAGTCAACTTGTATAAATTTTCATTCATCATAGTAGAGTTTAAACTGGAAAAAAAAGACAGAGGAAGGGCAGGGGGAGAAAAATGAAGTGCATGTGAAGTACTAGGAGTCTACAGGGTATTTTTCCATGGTATTCCTTCCAGACAGCAGTGTCTGTGCTTCTGACATGGTCTTGTTTGACTTCCAAAATTTTTTCTTTTTAAGGATTTATCCTACTACTTTAAGTCCTCCCTAATGTTTGTGCTTAACAGCTATGTTGTAAAGGCAGAGTCTTAATTGATGCTTAACTGCAATTATGTTCATAGTGGTATCTTGAAGGAGGATGATGACAGATGATTTCCATCTTCATCCCCTTATGTACTGTGGCAGTATTTGACACTTTACAGGGCTGACTGAAGGAAAGCATTATGCTGTAGGGCATACACTCCTCTCCGCTTTCCAACACATTCTGCTTTTCTTCCATGAGCAGTAATGGAAAGAAACTTCTGTCCCTAGACAAACTCACAAAGCAAATATGAACACAAAACTAAGTCCAGTGTTACCCGAATGATGAGCCGGACTACAATTAAAGCAAACTCACAGATGCTTTGGATATGTCTATTTTGGATCCCAGCCAGAGCAAACTGTTAGCTGTGTGAAAAAGTTGCCAATCTCTTCACAATTAAATCAACCTCATAAAAATGTTATAATTAACAACTTTATTCCAAAATTGTTGGATGTCTTTAAGTTATTGTTTCAGGTACATTTTCTGCTGTGTTGGAAAGGTGCCTGTTCCTATATTTCATTTTGTTTCTGTGGATCAGTCATCCAACCCACTTGCTTAACTTTGGGCAAATTATGAAGCACATTGGTTTACATCTTCCTCATTGTAATAAACAGGCTCAGGAGCGCAAGCCGTGACTTTCAGAAACACTTCCTGAGTCAGTCTGAGTGGCAGTAATTTTCCTGCTTTCCTGGCAGTATTCCATGAGCATTCCGTGACCAGAGGATTGCAGATTTGCTCAAGAGGAGGGTCACAAAAGCCCCCAGGCAATTTTCCAGTTGAAAGAAAAGCAAAGTGCTCACATAAGACCTTTCAGGATTAGGATTGTCCTTTCTATTATAGATTCCAGGTCAAACCTCCAGGTCCAGCTGAGCTCTAGCTGCCCTGCACATTCCAGCAGGACGTGGTAATTATGTTCCATTCCTCCCATCTGGGGTGTCTTTAGTGGCTGTTCTGAAGGTTGAGTGTTAGGATACGTTTCATTTCTTCCAACTGCAGGCTGCCAGGGATAGGAAGGGTCTTTCCTCACATCCACTCCCAGGGAGGTGTGTTACTTCCAGATATACTGATGCAAAGATATATTGAAGGTTTACTGGAAAATTGCACAGTGAGCCAAATCGGCAAAATAGCTATTTTTTTTAGTGGTTGATTTAATTTTTTTTTCGTTGACTCATTTAACTATGCCAGCTTATCCACACGTGCATGATAGCTGAATCATGAGAAAGCTGTAGATGAGGGTAGGAGGTAGGATGTTTTTATTCTTTTTCCCCCCCTATGGAAAAAAAAATATGACAGACAACTAACTAAAGAATTCAAACCCAAATCTTTCAGAAATTCCAAAAAATCCCATGACTAACTCACTGACCTGTTCTTTCCCTTCAGGTTGTTAGCCTGAGAACATATTTTAGAGTGTTTTTTTGTGTGTGTGTGTTTTTTTTTTTTTCGTTTTTCTCTTTGTTGGGGCTGCATTGACCTGCATGATGATTTTATTTGTTTACTTTTTAATGCTCACACTTGCAATAGAGATTATATCTATGGGATTACTACTCATCTAGAGTCTGCAATAAAGCTGAAGTATCATGAAATGGGAGGATTTAAGATCCATGCAGTGTGTTCTCATGCAGCCACTCTTGTCCACCAGAGGTCTGCAGTCTGTCTGTTTTTACTTGTTTTTCCAAGTGTTTTTTTAGTCTGTTTTCACTTGTTTTTCCACTTTCTGCAGATATTTCTGGTGCAGCATCCTTAATTTGCTGTTGTCTTTGCTGCCCAGGTAGTTCACCAAGTAAACACTGTCACATTGCAGAGTGGTGAGAGGCCTTCCAAAATTCTGAGGGCTCAGGGATGCTAAAGCTTTGGAAAATGGATGGATTCCTCTTTCGTATATGCATATGGTCTTTAATCTCCTTTAAAGCTGAAAGGTTTGTGGGCATATCTATACCTGTTAGAGATTTATTAAGAGATACATTTTAAACCATGTCTAAGCAATAGGTTTAAGCCACAGATTATGAGTATAGTTCACCCTGAAATTTAAATGGAATAAAGACTGGGATTATGCAAAGTTGGATGTTTACTCTTACCTATCCTCAAGTCACATGTGAAAGATAAAGATTCCTGTTGTAAATATTGAAAAAACATAAACAAACAAAACCCCCCAACTCTAAGGTGTCTGTAATGCAGGATTTCTTCTGCCAGCTTTAGCTAGATGTCACTCTCCATGATATCATTTATGAGATGAAGTGGATATGCAGTAAAGTAAAAAATAATGATGAAACAGCTGATGAAACAGGTTGCTCAGAAATGTTGTAGAGTCTCCATTCTTGAAGATGCTCAGAATGGAACTGGCCATGGTCCTCATCTAGGCGGCCCTGCTCTGAGGGCTGGACTAGACAATCTCTAGAGGTCCCTTCTCATCTCAGCTATTCTGTGGTTCTCTGATTCCATTTATTTGAAAATTTTATGACTTGAATTGATTGGGAAAAGCACAGAAAGGCAGCGTGATGGTTACCTAGATAGGAACATGCCAGGAAGACAGTGGCAGCCTGCTGTTAGCTTCAAAGCTCTGACTTGCTGCAAAGTTTGTTTTACTAGACTGAGAACTAGAGATCTAAAGAGGACATGGAAAAATAAGAAAGTAAAAAGAAAAAAAAAACTTCTTTGATGGAGAATGGTGAGCAGTTGTTTGCACAGGCATGCTAATAAGGACAGGCTCTCTGAGAGTGTCTGAGGAGTCTGGACTTCCCAAATATAGGGAATAATGAGCTATTGTATTTAATGTATAAGCAGATACAATTATAGTGTGTTGTTTTAAATCCATACTTCTTCAAATGCTTTTCTTGTGAATTATTAATATCTCATTTTAGAAAAACTGCTTGATTTGTAACTGCCGTTATTATTGTCTCAGAATTAGAGGAGCCCGTCCAATCTTAAAAAAGTGATCTGAGTGGGAATCTCTCTAGCTTGAGTGTGGTGGTATTGAATGATACCGTGACAGGAGGATAGAGACTAAAAGGTGCCGGAACTCTGCTTAGCTCAGTTACCACACAACTTTCCTTCTCTAGAGTGAGGTACTTCCCATTGAACTTAAATTTCTGTCTCTCTCAGAGATTGCAAGGAAGAGAGATGAATGGCATCATGAAAAATAATTTCTGTTTCCTGTTATGCATCCTTCCCAAGTTTTGTGATATTTCATATTGGTCTGAGACTGCGTGATGTGAAGAACCAGTCTCTAAATGTCCAGAAGTGTTCAGGAGAGTTAAGTGCTAGGCTTGGAAGCAGCACACATTTTTGGAAGAAGTGCTTGATAATTCACGGAATGATTTGTGTAAAATATGTGATAGCATGTAGTGTTTTAAGAGTTAAAATGCTTCAGCCTACATACAGTGAGGTATTTTTTTCTAAATCTAGAAGCAACTATAATTAAAATTACTCGAGCTTTTCATTTCAAAGCTCTTTCCACAACTTTCTGATTTCAGGATGACATTTTCACATCTGAACTCTGCTCACTTCCCAAAAGAGTATTTTTGGGAAGTCTGAGCAAAACCAGTCCATCCATCCCTGTGTAAAAACTGCTACAAAAGTACTCATTTGCTATGACACATCTTTGGCAGCCAGCTATTAACAGCTTTAGTGCCTAATTGGAGAGGGCCAGTAATATTTTTAAAATCATTATATATTTATTATTGATTACAGCACTGCCTAGAGAGTGTGCCTATCAGCCAGAGACTGCATAGTCTACAGGCGGCAACAGAAAAGCCAGCACTAGCCCTCAAAGGCTTGTGACGCAATTTGCCCTCAACAATAGCTGCATATACAAGCGGAGCAAGACCCAGACATGGAAGTGTCACTGACTGGCAAGCCAAGCTCCTTCTTACCTGATGCTTTCTTGGTTCAGTTTTTGCAGTCTGGCATTATTAAACTGTCTATAATGGCAGTACTATATGAATTCTCTTTTCACATTTAGATTTGTACAATAAAACTATACTTCCCGAAACCCTAAATACGGAGGTGTTTCACATCACTTCAGAATACAGTGTTTCCCTAGGCAGATCATCTTGGATCCACGCTTTTGCCATGGTATGACATGAATATAGATTTAAAAAAAAAAAAGCCTTTAATGTTGATTTGAGGTAAATGGACATTCTCTTTTCTTGAAATTTTGGATTATCATTTTTAGTCACCTGTTAATTTCTTGGAAAGGGATACATTTGAAGTTATAGAAATCTAGCATAATAGGACTTTTCAACCCATATTCTTCTGAATTAGGAGATTTTTTTAAAGACTTTATTTATTGCTGCCTTTTCCCCAAGCTGTTCTTTTTTAGTTGTATTAGGATGGAATATATTTGGGTTTAAAAAAATGACAGCTCCTTTTCATGGTCTTTTACTGTATTTCTGCTATGGCTGGTCAGATGCTTTTATCTAAACCTTTGTTCTCTGCAGTGGAAGAATTTCAGAGGATTTGAACTACTGCTTAGAGAATTTTGGGGGTGTGGAGAGAAGCAATAATTTGCCATCACGTAATCGTATTTCCTGATCAGCAGTAATTTCCATATCTTTTTTGAAACTTTTGTTGACTGTGATGGACTTGAAGTTTGTAATACAGCTCAGCCCATCCTGTGGGCACTTAACTATGCCTGAAAGGTACTGATGGGCATTAGGGGTGGCAGGTTGTGCTTTTATGTCCTAAGGAGTCCTTGTACATCACTTGTGAGCAGCAAAATGGTAATTTTTATGCCAGGGTTTGGCATGTGACTGCTCTAAGGAAATGTCTAGAATAGGGGTTGGCGAGTAATCTGATTCACTGGCTGTGAGGCAAATAAAAAAGTAAGAAAGAAGGAATAGGAGTAAAGGCTTGTGACAGAGCCAGGCCTGCTTGATTTGGAGAGTGATTTGCAAACATGTGGAGATATTAAGTACTTTAAATCTTCCTCTGAAGAATCAGAAAATCCTCTTTAATGTTAGATAATCATAAAATTACAACATTAAAGGTGGAAAGGGTCTGTTAGCATTAGCAGACACCCCGTGAAGCTGTTTTGTACCCTCTTTTCCAGAGGGAATAACCCTCAGTTAAGGGTTGCCTCAGGCATGGAGTGACCCGTGAGGCTCACGCGGGCCTTGAGGGAGCGCTGACGCTTGAGGCGAGCGGGGCGAGGGGTCGGCACGAGGAAGCCTCTCCCTCCACGCTCTCCGTACGCGGTTTTTTTAGGCGCTTCGGTAAAAGAGGCAGGGGGGTTGAAGTGAGAAAAGGTGAATATTGCGAGAGTTCGCGAGGGCGCCCGCGCGGGACACGAGGGGGCGCCCG